>JAPYYV010005213.1:0-19531 GCA_030522625.1 Copidosoma aretas | reverse complement strand
CGAGGTCTCGGTGGCGCAAGTTGTAGCGTGCATTTCCAGCAAAAAGGAGCTCCCCGGTTCGACTCTGGGATCAAGGTGGTTTTTTTTTGTCTCATCAATAATTTTAATTGGACTACTCAATTTTACTTGGTATGAATATGAGAGAAATTCATTAAAATTCAATGTTTATTGTAATAAGGACTTTTATAAAAATATAGCCATTTCTAACGTATGGAGGCTTCGCGCTGTACGTTGAAAAAAATTTGATAGGTCAATGCCATTAGATTAATTTATATATGTAATCTTATAGTTGCTTACTTGATAAGTGCGATTGATTATTACAAAATTGATAAAAATCATGATTTAAATTTAACCATTACAAAAATATTACGGTGTCACAAATTACTTTTTTATTTTATGTAACCGTTGAGTTTAACATCTCCTCTGTATTTTACAATTGATTTGTAGTATCAATTCGTAAATAAAAGACTAGGAACAAATTTTTTTTTATGTTCTATCAAAGATTTTTTAAAAATATTTGTATAATAATCAATACTATCTAATAACCCAAGACCGAAAAAGTGATCAAAAGTTTCATATAATTCTAGTATTGTCATCCGAGGGGAAACTGTGCCCAAGCGGATAGTTTGCCCCTTGCATGTAAAATTGATTTATGATACTTAGTCAAGCCATTTTATTTATCTCATTACATACTTAAAACGAGTTAGTTAAAACATTCATGCAAAAGTTATAACTATGAAATAAATGTCTTATAATACTATGAATATACTTTCAAATGCCAAAAATAAGTCTTAATTTTTATTTATTCCATACATGAAGCAATTTTCTATACTATTGTATCTCTTTATTCAAAATCAACAATGTTTCCTTTTAGTTTACGTACCCAGAGGTCATAAAAATAATATTTTACTGCATGTTTTCAGGTAGAAAAAAAAACACCTGATTCGTATGCAGAATTTTTTCAGAAATACGCAATAAAAAATGGTCGATTTGATTCAAAGCAAAGATCATTTACTTATTTAACCATTCATAAACAAATTGCAATTATTTTTGTTCTGTTAGTATGATTTGAACAAAGCTGCTCTCGCATGTTAGGAATCTGAGATATTATGTTTTCTTTTCTTTTTTTTATTGCAGCCGAGTTCAAGAATATTTTTACTTGATAGATAACTGTTTTCTCCTTGGGGATTATGTTACTTGATAAACTTAATTTATCTCGTCATATTGGACAACTTTTCCATAAAAAATTTGAGACAATGCTATTTTCTAAGCTCTTGCTACATTTGCGCTCTTGTCTACCCCCTTCCCTACCTCACTACTGGGCACTACATGCTGCATAGCACGCTTAAAAAAACTAACACGAGTTGACACTATTTCTAGCTAATATATCTAATTATAAACAAAGTATTATAAAAAAGAAGATATATTAGTTTTATAAATATAATTATCAAAAGTTATGCATCTTTTTTTTTCTTTGTTATAAATAATCAAAAAGAATTTTGCTATTGGTTTCTCTAGTTGTGACATCATCATCAGTTTTCTCTTGTCTACTCTATATGAAATGTATCTATCGATGTAAAGGAAAACTAAAAATAGTAATATATGTGGCATGTATAGCTGCTCTGCTATCTAGTGCTTAGTAGTAGGGTAGGGGTGGTGGGAAACAGTAGCGCAATGCTATCATAAGCTAGGGAGATTGCATTTCCTTAAATTTTTTTAACAAATCTGTCTGACGTATCAGAAAAAACTTTGAGTCACCTTTTCACATGATGCCCAAGTTGTATGAAGTAATTTTTCTAACTGAAAATATTTTAAATCTCGGCTGCGATTTCAAAAAAAGCTTATACGTAATATTCTGGCTTTTAAAAACGCTAAAGAAATTTTTCTGTAAATGTGTATTTTTTGACGAGTCATAAATAGCCGTTGATTTGATGAGAGAATATTAAAATATGGTCGGGATATTTAAAATAGTTTAGTTAAAAATTGTTTTTTACTTGCCGCAGAATTAAAAAGTGAAAAAATAAGTGTTTTGTTTGTAAATATCCATTATGCCAATCCAAAATCGTTTACTCAGGTCAGACAACATTACTTTATAGCGTACTTTTGCAATAGGATACTAAAGTTAAAATTAAAAAACTAATTTACAAACACTAAGAACTATCTCGCAAATTAGCAAGTCATTTTCTGTGGTCTTTATCTAATTTTTTATATTGAACCGTAAAAGTTGGTTTGAAAAAAGAAACCATGTAGAAAATTCTATGACAAAAAAATTAGTGTCCGCAAAAACTGCTTACTAGCTTTGAAATCGAAGATATAAGCAAATAACTAAATTAGAAATTGCAATTTTTTCGTAAACTATTGGATAAGTTGTTGTCTTTGACTTTTGATAGGACGAAATTTTTTTTCCGTATCTCGAGGTAAGTTTTGTACAATGATCACTTGTTGTTTTTTTACCTCAATACATGCAGTTGAAATATTCTTCGGGACCCAGACAATTTAAATTATTGAGATAAATAATTTTTACTCGATTACACATTTTCTTAACATCGTGCAAATAAAAAGATGTGATTTGTAATATAATTTATCATCATCATCATTTTTAAGTATACAATACTTATTTTATAGAAAACTATTCATTATTGCTCGATATAAATTAAAATAAAGAGTTTTACTTAACGTAAAGATTGTAATAACACAATTGAAATTAAAATTACTAATAAAACCAACTTCTTCTAAATAATATAATTATAATCACTTCTATTTCTACAATTCTATGAAAATCTGTTAACATTTATAAGATTGCATGTTTCTTTTTGTAAAACTGTTCTTTGTCTCTGTATGTTGTGCATAATAAAGGATTAAAACATAGTTACTACAAAGTTGTAATACTTTACTTGATTTCAATATTTTTGTTTGCGAGAATTATAGGTACCTGGCTTCTTGTTTTACTAAAATGATCCTACAAGAACGACATTCTGAAAATTATTTTATCTTATTATTAAAACTTATTTCCTTCACAACGTTTTTATTAAGTCATGAAATACGCTTTTTTATGCTCTTACAGAAAGTTTTTTATCTGGGAGTACATCAAAGGAATTCAAATTCAAATAACTGTATGACTATACTTTTTTATTTTGCAAATGATTCAAATAGTCCATATTTTATGTTTTTAATCACTTGCTTATCGAACCAATGTTACAAGCATTTTTTTTTTTATACAACTACAACTTTAGAAGATAAGTTTGCTATTTCTATTTACAAAAATTATTATTTTAAATACAAAATTTATTCTTATAGGTGTATCGACAATTATTTTAAAATTTTACTAATTTTTTGAATAACCTTAATATATAACCTAGTGATCTGAATGAAATTGAGCGTACTGCAATAGTAAGGGGTCGGCCTAGGATGTTTTTCGAAAAATTTGGAAATGTCGGAGGGAGGCTGTAGAAGGGAAGGGACAGGGAAGGTGATGAGGGTTTGGCTGCTGTCTAAAGACTTCGGCTGTCTTTTAGAAGTATTATTGTTTGAAAAACTCAAAAAACAAAATGTACTTCAACAAATTTTGTGGGAAAGGGGCTGTGAGGAGGATCGAAAAGTGTGTGAGTGGTAGTAGAGGTGTAGGAATGTTTAATTAAGATGCGTTTTAGTAAAAAATAAATAAAACACAAGCAATTTTAATTCTGTGGTGGAGGGTAGGGTACGGGGATTCGTAACTGGACCGTCATGCTCATTGGACGGTTAGGACGATTAGACTAAAATCTATATATTATCTATAAAGATGTATATTACTTGGTTTTTTGGAGCATATAAAGGGATTAGTTACCAACCACACCCTTGTATGCCCTACTTCCTGGCTGTATCATAATATAAGTTACAGCCCCTATCGAAAGACCGCAATGAGATCTACAATATGCATTGCCGAATATTCTGGCAGTTTCAAAACTATAAGTAACATTAAAGATATTTAAGACATCTGTGTATCACTGTCACAATTTTTTTTTTTTTAATTTATTCATGATAACATCGCAGATATTACATTAAGGACTGTGATAATAACTATTACATGCGCTATGTAGTCAAAGATTTTTAATGTACATTATAAAAATAGATGTATGCAAGTGTTATCTTCTGTAACAGCCTAATGTTGTCGTCAATGAATGTTTAGTGAATTTTTGGTAAGTCGATACTGAAAGTATCAGTCTTTTGTCATGTAAGGATTAAAAATTTTTAGTCAAGTGCAATTACAAAAATATATCTTTTAAGGACAAAACGCGCTTTGCAAAAATTCTCCGTGGTCAATATATCCCCTTTGTCCCCTGTTCGCACCCCGTAGATTTTGATGGCTGAAGTGTTTTTATTCGTGTCAGCAACAATATATGACCAAACCCTTTTTTTTAGCTGCAATGACCAAAAATATTAGACACTGCATACGAAGAAATGATCTCAAGCGTTTGTTTGACGAGATAGAACAATAAATATTGTTATTACTGTCAACATTAGTAAATTAGCGACAGACTATGTGGTTAAGAGACGACACAGCTTCGAAAAAAGTTTTTTAGTGCCTTAAACCAAAGAGGATGGATACAAGTGCTTGTTACTCTCTGTCAAAAATCTTACCTATTAAATGACCAATAACGGTTTATCAAAAAAATTCTTAAAATTTAATTTTTGTCGATGTTCGTGGATCTATTCAAATGTCTGTAACTATTGATCAACAGCAATAATTTATCAAATAAATGGTTTATAAGTCCTTCGGAATTTTTTATAGCTCCTTTTTTGGTCAAATAAATATTATAAATATGGAATAGCACTTCTACTGGTACTAGCATCAAATGTTTCATAAAAATTTATGAAGAATAATTATCACAAGATGTTGTATGTATTTCAGTTAAATACTTTTAAGTAAATCGTTTTTAGTATTTTGTCTTAAAAGAACTCTTAAATATTATCCAAAAAAATATTCCTTAATCGGCACTTACCAAAATATACTGTACACTTGCTACAGGCCAGCTATGGTCGTATCGTTTATACGCGTATGTAGGTCATTTCACACTAACTATGCTTTTATTGCCATAATAATATTAAACCATACATTGAACTATGTCGTTTGATAATTTTCTTTTAATTTAGCTTTTTTCCATACATTTGTGACACCAAAGAAAAAAATCTGTTGCTCGGCCAATATATAAAAGAACTAAATGAAAATATTTTAGCCTAATAAAGTTAAAATTTTAATTTTTGGCTGTACATCGAGCTGACATAAGAACTTTTAACTGAGCCCGCAATAACAAGGATGTGATTAAGTTGAATTCAGATACTTTGTAAATGACTATGGCAAGTTATTAAACCAAACATAGTAGCAAATCGATTGTTACTTTCATTGAACTGATTTTGCAAAGAAAGTAAGTGCAAAGTTAGATTTCTCTTAGACCCCGAATTTCAGTGTGACTTAAAGTATTGAGGAGCCACTAATTGTCGTAACATGGGCCTTTCTGTTTCAAGATGGGCAGTCAGTAGCATAGTGTTTTTTATCTCTGTGGTATTTTCTATCATTGATAAAATCCTTGGAGCTCCAGAATCACGAGTAAATCACTAATATTAATAATACTTTAGTCTCCTCTCACAGTTTCTGAAGGACGTTTAGCACCCTCAGTTGATATTAAGATATTTGGTATACCAGATCATTTTTTTTTTTTTCTATTAGGTTTTACCGAATCTTCGTGAAGCTACACCTACGAATGTGTTGCAGTGATAACAACTTATAGATTGGAAAGTGTGACTTCTTCAGAACTTCCACTTGCTCGCATTATGATCACTTCTAATATTATTGGGAGTGGTAACTTGGATTGCTAACTTCGAATATTAACTTCTAATCTTATTGCTTTAAAATGTGATAGTTTCTTGAAATCAAAAAACTTTAGTGTAATAAACAGTATTAATAATAAACTATCTTCAATTATAAATTTGGGAAAAGACACTTTGGACACAGAACAAAAAACACACGTCGTATACTCAATTAAATGTCAAAAATGTAAAAAAATCTATATAGGCCAAAGTTCACGAAAACTTATGACCGGAATAAAAGAACATAAGAGACTTTATAAAATTAAATCTGAGAATTCCGTTTTTCTTCTACATGCGAGAGATTGTAACCATAGTTTCAACTTTAAAATCAACAAGAATAACCATAACATCAAAATAATAGGCACTGAAAAGTCCAATTACACAGGGAAATCATAGAAATGTTAAACATCTTTTAATTTGACCAAAAAATCAATAGAAAGAACGACTTGGATAAATTATCTAATAGATACAAATGTACCATATCGCAGTTTAAAAAGAAACAACCTAATAATAGCACCTAAAGTTGAAAATAATACAGGTGTATTCCACTCGTACTTATGAATTCCTTACTACTACATCTACGCTCACGCTGTTATATATGGTTTTGACAATAGCTGGGCAATCAACTCGACCGCAAGTATATACATGTACGTAAGGTCCACGTATCTTGTAATCTCATTGCTCGGCTGACCGCCAGTGTGAACGGTTTATCCACAGTTTGTTGTAGGAAGGGTCTCTCTTTTTGTTTGTATCATGGTTTCTCTATAAAATACGACCGTTGGTCCATAGTGCGTGAGGTTTTTGCGAAAAAAAAGAGGCACTATGTATTACATACCTTTCTTTTTATTTTTTTATATTTTTTGTATTTTGTGAATAATAAGTTAATATGTATTTATATGTAATTATAGTCTTGAAAAGGTCTCCATGATGAGACGAAGTATCGACTGCTAAATAAATAAAGAAGGTTTTGCTCAAGAAAACTAACGGTGGCGTTTTATTTTGGGTGTGAATTTCAAATAACAACTTATATCTTAAAATTGAATTTTTGTATGCAAGTAATTGTATGCATTAACTACTTTAAAGAAAATTAACTTAGTAGAAGTGTTGAAGTGTTGTATAATGACTATCTAGTGGTGTAAAATACTATAAAGAATTTCTAGATCTGACAAGACTGTAAACAATTATTATAGAATAAAATATAGAATATGTATAGTAAGTTTTTTCGGATGTTTAATTATGCCTAAAATCGTATTTTATTATTCTTGTGGTAAATTTCAAGGGACTAGATACTTAGACAATAATAAACCTAAATGAAATAAACTTATTTCCTTACTTTAAGATTTTTCTGCGTATTTTTATACTTCAGTTTATATATTTGACGGTTACATAATTTCGTATAATTTTTTTCAGGAATAAAGTTAATGAACAACTGGGGCTCTGGAGATCATAATAACTCTTTGGATAGTACCTGATAATGTACATTTTTGTCCGTCGATGCAGCAGGATATGGGCCAAGTATCTTATCCACACGTACCTAGGTGTTAGGGATTTGAAAAAGTTCGTCGACAAAAAAAAAAAATTCACTAAATAATGTGTTCTGTATAGTGCTTTTGGTATGTCAAGCATGTTATAAGTCACTTTCAAACTACCACCGAATCCAGTGTTCAAAATGTTCATATGTGAAGATGGTTCGAAGTTTATTGATCAAAATGCTTAAAATAACAAACTAACTGGTACAACAGTTTAATACAAGCGAAGCGTGACTCGATTTACTAAATTTTACTCTATACGCAAGCATTTTTTTCAATTAAAAGGTCGAGATAAGAAAATTAATACGAGTAAAAATACAGCGTCCGAGAAAATAAGTATAGGTGAAATGCGATATCTTAATAAAAATTGTAGTCAAAGCTACTAAAGAATGTAAAATGTAAGTTAGCTAGAAATATCGTATATTGTAATTATGTCGAGGCAACATGAATACAGTAACCATATTGGTATGATTCAAAAATTTTTTATATGTATACTCTTCGAAAAGTAAAAAATATGCCTTATCTAGATAATGTACAGAATACACATGTAAAAATATAAATAATTTATGCTCATCTAGTGAATGTTTATTATGAATTCTACTGCATCAATTTTTTTCATCTGGATGAATCTAATGTTTCTGCATCTATTTTTCTTAGTAGTTCGACATAATAAAAGTGTAATCAAACAGTTGCAGTAATAGTTGCTTTTAAATCTATGTAAAGTTTTATAGTTTTTGATACTTACGCTGTGGACCAAAGTACACTTGGTGAATAATCTTAGTTGATTATTGATAACATTATTTGATCCCAAGCAACACAAGAGTTTTTTTTCAGAGCGGCTGACAAATAAAAAAGGTTAGACTGTTAGCTTGTTAGTAATCAGCATCAATGTATTTAAATAAATTCTAAAACGATGAATTCATCAAGCTGTGATTGCACAGTACATAACAAGATTTGTGTGAAACACATGCTCACCTTCTTGCAAACATCTTACCCTATTACCAAGATATTCAAATACTTTACTAAATTCTAATCAATATAATTGGTCTTCTATCTCACACATGTTATTTCGGTTTGTTTACATGCCTCTTGTCAGCTCCGTTGACTGTCACGAGGGTGGTGCTACAAGCGGGTTCACATCGCGGATAGTCAATAGTTAGTCAAGCTCTAGCCTTTGCCTCAAGTGGTCGCTCACTAGTATATAAGGTCACTATGTATAATAGTTAAATAAAAATATCTTTACAGCTGCCAAAACGTATTTATTCAACATTTAGAACTACATAATATAGGAAGATATATATATATATATATATAAATATACATATATATATATATATATATATATACTAGTGGGGCTTTGTTCCCCTGGCGCTAGGTGCGCCAACCTTCATCTTTCAATATTTTTATTCTTATCTCTAAATAGTAAAAACACCAAATTGTTTTTTTATATACATATGAGTGATTCCAACGAGTTCTTAACATTTTGATTTTCAATAGAAATAGAAAAAAAATGCCGATGGAAGCTAAAAAGAATAACTATTTGTCTTTCTATGCACTGCTAATATTAGAAAAAATCCGCGTTACTTATATTTGAAGATACAATTTTTATTAGAAAAAAATTATTAATGAAAATTTAAAAACTTTACATTTTCGTTATTTAATAATTATGACAGTACTCTAAGGCTTATTGTAAGCATAAAATGTTGCTAAACACATTTCCGTACATTGCTTTATCTTTGCGTGACAAATTAAAAAACTTACTAATTAATACTATTTAAACTACACGTAACTTGTAATCGTGTAATATTTTAATCTATGATGGACCGTAACATTAAAATAAGCACACGAATCAAATTGTTAACAGATCTTATTATTTTGAGCCATAATTGAAATGGTCAAAGCGATTCTAAGCTTTCTTGAGGCTTAAATTACAGCATAAATCAAATCCTTTGAATTATACTTTAACTCTTTTTAAGGATTTTAAAAGTCGCATATATTTTGTTGAACACAATTACTCGATAATAACATCGAGTATAATTACTTAAAGAATGCGAAGAGTCGTTTACGACATAAAAAATTACTATGAATGTAAATCAGGATTGTGAATTAAACGATTTTGTAAATTTGCTTAAACGATTTTCAAAGTAATATACACGTACAAAATGTTGGGGAGTACGCTCCTAAATAAAGCAATATCTTATTTTTTGACTCTTTCAAAACTTTTATCGCTTTGGAAAATAAAAAATATCCTATAGCTTTTTTTTTATACCAAACATATATTTAATAAGTAAATGCTTACTGAAATCGGTAGCACCCAGAATTATGGTTATAACTTCTTTTGGGTAACAGGCACGCTAACAGGTGTACAATTTACTAAATCTAATATTCAAAATAACAAATCTCCAGGATTTTGTATAAAATTCAAAAGATAGCTACTTTTCTATTGAAGCAAAAAGAAATTGAACAGTGCCTAGTAACACTTAAAAAGTCACTAAATCAGTACACTTTCAAGCCTAGTACTAATAAGCCTCAAATAACATTTGCTTAAGAAGAAGTGTTTAATATTTGCAACATAATATTTGCAATTTCAATGTTTATAAAAGTTCATTTTATTCATGAACATTGCATAGATTGATCAGTAACACTTATTTTAAAAGTTCGGTGATATTACTCATTTGCGTACAATCATAGATAACTAAGGCAATCTCCCGAAAATTCGCTTAAAATGCGAGCAAATGTAGTCAATACGTAAAATATATTCACTGATGTATCAAATAATTGTTGCGAATTGAATACTAATAATGATTCAAATTGGCATTCAAGATTAATTTTGATATATCTATATATTTCATGTAGGCAATCATTATTAATACAGAAACAGTTGAGAGCCTTTTTTTGAATATTCTATAACATATTAGAATAGACGTTGGATATACGTTCGTAATAAGATATGATTGTAAGATTCTTACTTAATATTTATAAATGTAAATTTTTTATTCAATTTTTTTTTATTTCTAAAATAGATGATTATATACTTTTACATTTCTCCTTATTGTTTTATAACCATTGAAAATATATGTCCCCTTAAATAATACTGAATTTATATTTAATATGATACAATACATAATTTATTCAATATACTTTAACATTTAGGAATTTATTTTATCGATGAACTTTCAATCTTTACTATGTAGTGCCTTATTTACCTACATAAATATATTATACATTCAAATGAATCATCTTCTTTCTGCATATCTCTCCATTATCTTTAAATTATATATTTCTGACTAATATTATTATTATTATCATTTCATCTGCTGTTTTTTTACCTCTTTACATAGCAGTATGTGCTTGATAGTATTTTTTTTTATTCATCGCAAAGCTTACAGTCACTTACTTAAAAACCTTGAGTCTCACTTAAACGAGGTGAGTTCAAACAGTAAGGGGACTCTTCATTTTTATCAAAAAATATTCATTACTTCACCGATTCTTACTTTTTACCTTTAAAGTACCCCCCTTAGATATAATACACTTGTATCAGGGCTTTTTTCAATTCTGGAAGCACTTTTGATAATCACTTTTTAGTATCGCCGCAAGTTCCTGCAACGAACTCGTTTTTATCTCCTCGATCGTTGCGAATGTCCGTCCTTTTATAGATCTTTTGAGTTTCGGAAATAGGAAAAGTTAATTTCTTCCTTTTTTCTTATGCCGTTTT
This sequence comes from Copidosoma aretas, assembly GCA_030522625.1. Lineage (NCBI taxonomy): Eukaryota > Metazoa > Arthropoda > Insecta > Hymenoptera > Encyrtidae > Copidosoma > Copidosoma aretas. The sequence continues at coordinate 8,440 of JAPYYV010005213.1, read as the reverse complement.
CTAGGCTAACTCTACCTACCTTTGTTTCTCACATATATCCTGATGTGTTTGCGTTTGGACTCAACAAGATGTTTTTGAATCTTTATCTATTTCTTCCCCTTTTTCATCGATTTCCAAATCCATGCTAACCCTGCCGGCCTTTACTATTTTTATGCATCCTTGCTATTCAAGTGTTTCAATGTTATTTAAGTGTTTTCAATTTTGTGTTTATTATATGATTTCCTCGATCTTTGAGTTTCTTAGATTTATCGTTTGCTTTCCTACTTCCTTATCCTACACATGAATTCAGTATTATCTTTATTATCTAAACACTAAAATAATTGCTTGATTTATAATTATATTTAAATCTTTGTCATCATCACTTATAACATTATAATTATGATGAATTTTGTAAAGTCGACTGTAGAATAGTATTGAAACCAAACGTGGTCTTACCACCTAGCTTAGTGAATGCTTCTTACACTTGTGTCTTTGCATTTAAACCCAACTTCAGATTTGTAATCTGTCATGTATTTTTTCTACATATTTTTTTTCTGTCTTATATGCAAGTTTCTGCTACGTATGTGCAATATATTTTCATCAGGTAATCCATAAAAAATAATCTTCGATGTAATTTTGCTGCTAAAACTGCTGTGACTGCTTTTTTCACACTACTTCTAGTTTTTCTCCATGCCACGAAATATTTTTGCTAAGAACCACACTTCTGGCTCCGTGTCCTGGTCTTAAACTTCCTATGGATCCAATTAAAATTGAAACGAATCTATTTTAATCCCTTTATAATTCTTTGAATTCACATACTTATTTAATTTGTGTTTATTTTCAGTATATTTGTTGTACCATACTTATCTAAGTCTTTTTGCCTATGTTTTGAGTCTTTAAAATGCTCGGTGCCTAAAATGACGTCTTTAGATAATTTAAGACGATATATTTTTAGTTTGCCTACTGTTACACCTCCTGTATTATTCAAGATCCACTTGCCGTCTATATTCTGTATAAATATGTGGCGACTCGCATCTCGTGCCCATACCGTCCCTACGCGTCAGCTTTCCATGTCAACCGCTATATGGTTAAACGACAACTTGCGCCCAACTCGCAAGTGGCGAAAAACACCCATCGGTTAATATATAAGCGTGATCATTATCATTCGATGTCGCACTACTAAGGTGTCTAAGGCAGAGAGCACGTCGTCAGCCTTACTGATGAGTCCAGGCGTGCTTTCGGGACGAAACATCTTTTTCTCTTTCTAGCAGACAACTCGATCTCTATAAATAGACTTTGAGGGCATGGTTTTATAGGCATCCTTGCCTTATCACTTTCATAAATTTCAATATATTTTTTAGCTCCTGGCCGTCGTTGACAGTTTTTTTTACTATTTTATATTCTTTTCAACATTTTCGTTATTTTATACCTATATTTCTAAAATCTAATTGGACCCAAAACATTTCTCCATTGATGTTATGAAATTTTGTTTCGAAGTCCAGAAACATAGCAAATAGTTTATTGACGATTTTGTCTAGTTTACTTTTAATTAAATTATCAAGTACAAATATATGGTACCTGGCTCTTTTATTTGCTCTGATGCCAGCCCAGCTCTCTTTTATTATTTATCACTACTGTGCATATTTTTCTACTTTTTCAGAGATTATAATTGCTTAAATTGTATATGCTACGCTTAAAAAGCCACTCGTCTGTAGTTTAAACGTCGTTTTACTACTTTCTTGCCATGTATATTTGATCGTGCTATCTTGCATGCTTCTGTAGTATGTGTGTTAGTCCATAAGCTATAAAGTATGTTTGTCGAAAAAATTATTAGAACTACTTGCAGATTCTTGAAACAGTTAACCATAATTCTGTCATCTCCTATGTTATTTCTGTTTCTTATTTTTCCCAAGACATTCTATTATTCAATGATAGATATATTCTTGTAAAAAATCTTGCGGACTTTGCTGTTAATCCCTGTACTCCTGTTTTCGTTTTCCGTATAATATGTATTATTGTTGTCTCTTAAAAAATTTTTACAATTATCCTTTAAGCCCTCTTTTCTTACTGCCATCCGTTTTTTTTCTTGTTTTAACATTATAATAGCTTTTTAAAACTCATTTTAATTTCGCTTTCATTTACTTCGCTTAGTTTTATCAGGCTAGCTTATTTTTTTTATCTCTTGTTATTCCATTTATTCTTTTTAGGTTTGTCTATAATTATATTTTTACTCTCTTTTTTACTGTTTCAGTATTTTTTAATTTTTCCTATAATCCATATTTTCTGCTCAATTACGGTGGAATCCTGCCAATCAGTTGCAATGATTTACTTTTACAGATCTAATCATTTTTAGTGTATCTGCTACCTGTGTGATGACATTACGCATACTGTTCCATTAATTTGTGAGATTAAGTAAATATATATATTAACCCACCTGCGCGTTCTACTCGCGAACTTTCCAATCATTTAGAATAATAAAATAAATCATATCAATAATTACCATGTGCATACATAAAATTTCCTATAAGATTAGCAATTTTGTTCTTGTTTATCAAAGAATTATAGATTAGAATAAATCTTTAATTAAATAAAGTGATGGTTTAAATATACTTCAATTATAATCTTTTGTAAATGTTTTTATTTAACTTCATTTTTATACTGCAATTCTAAGTATCTCTTTTAAAAAAACCTTTAACTTAAAAAATAATAGAATACTAAACAGAATTTTCTAATTGTAAAGCTTTAATAATATCTAGTGACTTGATGATTTTTCTACAGCTAAAGCGACTCCTCACTGATTAAAATATATTGACTGCATAAAATTTAACATTTTGTTATCATATACGAAATTTTTCTACTTGTATCATGCAAATTTGTAAATAAATGTTAAAAATTTTTTACAGATTTAAAATTGGTTGTGACAAAGTTATTCTCTATTTTTACTAAGGTATTCTTTGCTAATTTATTTGAATACTTATAGTTATTGCAAGTCTTATTTATAAAATAATCTTTTAAAGATACAAGCAGTAAAACATTAAACATTAGACAAATTTCATTTTTTAAAACGGTATCAGTATTAAGAAAACAAATTTTGTTAATTACCTTGAAATTCATTAAAATAAATTTAGTCAGCATCATAAGTATTTGTTAAACATTAATTTTTTTTTTAATATTATTAAAATGGTAATACAAACATTATGAACAACATGCATTAGAAGCCCTTTTCGGTCTTTCTATTGAAAGCAAATACCTGTACTTACCAATTAATCATAAAAGCCTTTTTGCTGTGCTGACAACTAATACATGTAATGGACCAAGACTTTGTACATCATGTTTTTTTTAAGAAATTTTTTTTGCAGCTTATTTCACAACCTCTGATCATAATTGATATATTTCTAAGACAAGGGTCCAATCATACACGGGATAACTCTACACAAGCACTCGACACCTAGTATTACTATAACTATATATAGTTGCTGTATGTGGTGTAGAGTGCTTGCGTAGAGTTGTCCGGTGTAGGACTGGACACTTGCCTATTTCCAAAATAAAATTTAAGCGAATACTTTTTCACATAAGTATTGCTTTCGATACATTCGTTCCTTACAGTACACTCTGTTGTACTCTACTATTAGGCATGATTCTTATCCGTTTTGTAGAGATGACTACCTAAGGAAAACCAGATTATTATAAAAGAAAATGATTTTCGACCAATCGAGATCTACTTGTGTGACTAACATTTTTCAAAATTTGTATTTATAATTCCATATGTTTTTCAACATGGAATTACATGTAGCATTACTTATCTCAAACACATTATGTATTGCAATGGGAACCATGACAAGCGCTATCACATATGGTATTACAAAAGAAATTGCCTACAGAATGACGTTCTATATTGTAATGTAGATTTCTATAATTACTAATTGAAATTAAACTCATTTAATTTTTAATTAAATTTCTATAACCTAAAACTTATGACTGTCAAATTTTACTTGTTTAATAGAATTTTCTTTTTGGCATCCAGAAGAGCAAGATATTCGACGTTGAAATACACTTTGAGGCAGTGGGTAAAAACGACCCTACACTGTCATATCACGGTCATAATTTTTTCGTTCTTTTATTAGTGAGATACGCATAAAGTAATTTTTTCTTTTATTCTCATGATTAAATTTTACCTATTTTACTTAGAAATGACCTTCTTTATGACTAACCGTTCTTTCAAACGTTTAAGTGACGGTCAACTTTAATTATGCTAATTAAAACCTCCTTTCTAATATTAGCATTCGGAAGAGCATATAATTTTACGTTAAAATGTACTTGAAGTCATGGAATTAAAATGGACCTAAACGGTTCTTGTGACGGTCACAATATTTTAAGAAAATTTTCTGCGAATGCAACATAACACGTGAAGCATTACTTTATCACGTTGTTCATTAAAACTGAAATACTTGCTGAAGCGCAGGGCGGCTCAGTACTTATCCACCAGATCCTTGATGGCTAAGTTGTTACTGTGCTAGCTTCCTAGCCTGACATACTTGAGGCAAAGCCGGGTCTGATTTTCGTCCAGAAATTTTTCGGAATTTCGATTCTCGGACTTTCTCGGTTGGAAAAGTACCCGTAGCGCCGAAAACACATTCTCCTGATTCTAGCAGACCTAAATTTAGTCTCTCCTGATAATGCAAGGACCTGGGGGGCACTTTCTCCTTAAGGTGGTTTTCAGCATGCCCTGACGCTTGATCAGTGGGTTCCCGCTGGCAGCGTGCAGTCTTGCTAATGGGGGGGGGGGGGGGGGGGGGGGGGGGGGGGGGGGGGGGGGGGGGGGGCACTACCTGGGCCAATTTATTAGGTGAAGTCACTATCAGCCCTGCCACTATCATTACGGCTGGGCTGATAATATACTATTGAAATTCTCTCTTTGTTCACAAGTCTGATGCCTAACCGGGATGTGTGTCTCTCTCTCTCGTCGTCCCTAAGGCTATTTAAACACCTCAATATTCCGAGCTCTGCCTTGATGAGTACAGTACCCACCAGATTCCTTCCTTAATTGATCTCTTGATCGGTCATCAAACTTCGCCGTTAATTTCTCATTTTTCCACTATTTATCCGCTTCTTGCTCTTCTCTCCTGTTTCAACATTTATATCAGAGTAATAGCCCGACGGGCTCGCTTTCTCTTAGGGAGGATGGTTTTAGTTGGCTGGCACCCGTAGTGATTAGCATCACGTAGTGTTATTTGCACTATAAGCCAGGGTGAATTGGACACAATCATCTGCAGTAGTTTTATCTACGCAGATGTAGCTTTGTCTACGTATAGAGACGTCTTGAGACCATTTTCTCCTTTCCGTTATCAAAAAAGAAAAAAAAAATTCTCAAAGGGTTAATGCATAATAGGCTATTTCAAAATCTTTGATTTTCGAAATCTTGAAACACAATTTAATCGATCCAAGTTGTGTTGTTAAAATTAATATTTTTCTCGGGCTTATTATCCTAATTCATGGCTTTTCGTAAGACATATAAATGAGACACTAGATACTTTAAGGAACGTTTATAAATTTTTTGCGGCTAATTCGCTTAGTATTTATTAAGTACTGGTAATTGGAACGTAACTTCGTAACAGGTACCTGTGTTTTTGGTACCAATACATAAGAGCTTGCATCAATCGCCACCAAATCACAAGTAACAGTCAATGTTATTATAAGTTTGTTTCCTTTGTCATCGATACCAATCAAAGACCATTTTAAACTGAGCCTTAGACCAGGTAATTTGATACTAGTAAATTTTTTTTGGGTTACATTGTATAATAGCCCACATTTTTTGGGTGAAAAGGATCTCTTTGTACGTAACATGGATAAAATGCATTTAGGAGAATAAAAGAAAAATTATCTATCGCGTATCTCATAAATCAAAGATAGAAAAAATATTATGATCGTCACATGACCGTTTCGGGTCATTTTTACTCCTTAACTTAAAGTGTATTTTGACGTAAAAGTTTATGCGCTTTCTAATGCCAAAATAAAAAAAGGGTGTTATTGTTTAAAAAATGGATGTTAAACGTCACGTGACCGTCACAAGGAACTTTGTTGTCATAAAAAGTCACCAAAAAGTTATCTGGTCCGAAACCCACAACTTTTCATAAGGCATTTTTCGATTCTCAGTGTCTGTTCTGAGCTATTCGGCCGTCCCAGTACTTTTAAGACACCCTGTAATTATATTCGCATGTACAGTACACCTATGTTACATATAGTTAGAACATTTAAACCCTATCCATGCATACATTTTACAATAATTACAAAATTATTATTAAAAAATCAAAGTTACATTTTTTGCACTCAAACAAATTTGATTTAAATGTTTATACACACTGTGAACTTAAGTCATAATTACTGTTACGGTCAAGGCAAACACTTACCGCACGAAGGGGTCTTTTTTTTCAGGAACTTACGCAGTAGGATTGACTAGGTAGGAATAAACTTATTCAGTTTCAGCAGATAAAAGATTATTGGCGTTCACTTAATAGCGTGTATAAAGGTATTAGCAGTTAGCGAAACTCTGCTTGGAGCACAATAGGTATTGGCTCATCGCAGGTTAAGACAGATCTGCTTTTTAACATATAGTGTATGGGTAAGTTTCCCGATGGAAATTATGTGCAAGTTTTCACAGGCTTATTTACAATATGTACGTAGGTGATGATTCAGATCAAGTATATGTTGGGAATACAAAGAGATTAGAAAAATGAAAGCATCAAAAGTCCAACATCACAGTAACTGTGTGTGTCAAGTACATATAAAGTGAAAAATTCTAAATTAAGAAATCATAATTTAAAATACTAAGGCAAAGTTACAGTTAGATTAAATCTAACAAATCTAACAGCTGAATTGAGCAAGTTATACAAAAACAGATAGAAATAAGAACTGTACGCTCAAAGTTCACGACTGGCGTACATAATACGGTCCTTGCATGAAAAATTCCATTTAGTCCGTCAGGTAGGTCATGAAAAAATATTTTCTTGACTTCAGAACAGGAAGTTTGGCCCATAGTTTTTCTCTCCGTGTAGTGCTAAATATCATACTTATTTTTTTTGTAAAATTTTTTTGGTAAATTTTTCAGATACCAAAGCTTGAAAACAAATTTAATAAATTACTATAATCTTTTTTAATTAACATCCGATTGTCAAATCTCTGGGCTCAATATTTCCCTTAAATGAATCCATTAGGAGTCATCAGGAAAAAGATTACAATGGCTTGGATAGGTTACCCAGGAAATTCAGTTACATAAAAATAAAGTTCATATAGAAATACAAAAAATAAATGAACAATAGAATTTGCTGGAAAACCTATCTAATCTTTTGCAATTTTTTTCCTGATAAATCCTAATAGATTCACTGAAGGAAGATAATAAGCCCAAAAGATTGAAAATTGGTTAAAAATTGAAAAAGATAAAAGTTATTTATTGAATTTGTTTTCAAGCTTCGGTATCTGAAAACTTTAATATTAAAATTATATGAAAAAAATGGCGTGATATTAAGCACTAGCTATGTTACAATAAGGTTTATTGATATTTTTCATAATTTTTAACAAACATTTTTAATGATTTTTTTAAAATATGTGCTATACAGGGCTGACAAGCCACCTTAAGTGAATGTTTAATTGGTACATTTTTTAAAGAACCCTGGCATCCTAATTTTTTCTTACTAAACTGTTGCACATTTAAATTCAAAGGATTAAATAAACACGACTTGTAACTTATTAAATGTAGAGTTCCTGGATTAACTATTAACAAAAACAAAGATTTAATCTGTAATCACCACAGAGATTATTTCTTACACATTGAGTGCTAAACAATGTGTTGATCGTTGGTATAGTCATACAAAATTGATAACCAGTGCTTTGCAGACAGTAAGTTAGGATTTTTCTAATGAATGTACAAAAGTAAGCTTAGCTATCAGACCAGAAAAAAAATATGTATTAGCTGTGACAAAAAAATATATAGAAATATGAAAAGTGCTGATTCTAATATCAAATGTTATATCAATTTTCACTTAAGACACAGAAATAAAGTGATCAAAAATTTAGCCTCAATAATTCACGATAAAATAATCGGTGATAATAATATACCTGAATGAGATTTTAAGTTTAATGCTTACGATGGATCAGAAAATTTTTGACACGTGTAGTATCAAAATTAATTCAGATAAAGTAACTGTAAGAAAACAATTTAATCCACCAATAGCAATAATACACTGAATACACCAGAAATGTTTCAAAATACACCCGATACCATCTTTTATTCTGATAGTCAGAAAAAAAGACATCTTGATGACGTATTTGATAAATTTGATCGACTAACTCTGAATAGACAACAATTAAATACTAAACACCAATAATACTTTTGTCGACTGTAAATGTTGAAACAAGACAAATATTTATATCGGTCTTACAGTCACATTAATAAATAAACATTAAT
>JAPYYV010005212.1:0-15672 GCA_030522625.1 Copidosoma aretas | reverse complement strand
CCCCCCCCCGGTCGTTCATCGCGCGCGCCGTGCGTCGCTCTCCATGGGGGCGAGTATCGAGTATATTGCGTACGCGGTGTACGCGCGCACGAGCATCGCGCGCACCGACTGATTTCCAGAGGCCGGATCGGACCGGCGGAGTCGCGTTTTCGAGTGTCCTTGCGCGTATTATGATACGTATGCCAGTACACTTGTTGTATGTACTTGGGGAACTCGCGGCGCGGCTGGATTACGACCAAGACCGAGCGGGAAGGACGAGGAGGAGGAGGAGGAGGCGATTGCGGTGATCGACAGCTGACGCGCGGAGCTCGCTGCGCGCGTATAACGTACGGACGCAGTGCGTGGGCGCGGGCGCAAATTTTTGTTGCTCCTGCTGATGGCGCGCAGCGAGTGACAAATGGCGTTCCGAAATTTTATCATCCATACACGGCGCTGTTGTATGGACACCTGCACGCAGCAGCAGCGGCAGCAGCTTCCATATACGATGCACGCAAGTTTGCGGAGGAAGCAAATTTTTCAGATCGCTATCTCGCCGTTCCGAAAACTCGCGAAAGGCCGCGAGAGAGAGAGAGAGCCGTATGTACGCGCATGCGATACAAGCCCCATAAATAAGCCTACGAGTTTTTTTTCCAAAAAGCGCCAAAGAGCGCGTCACGCGTACGTATTTTTACTCCGTTTGTTCCTTTTTTTTTGCTCCACCAGGGGAACGCGCATGCGTGCGACACCGCGGTAGCAGGGTACCTGTACATCGGGTGCAGCAGCAGCAGCAGGAGGAGGAGGCTCATTCGCTAAAATAAACACATAAATTCGAGGGGGGGGACCCGCGGCGCGAGAAAAAGGGCGCGCACGGTAGCGATATCGGAGGGCCCTCCCCTCTACTATTGTGCGCATGTATACTGCTCTGCAGCGAGCGACGAAATTTATTGCCTCGGGCCAAGTCTGTGGGAGTGTGCAGGGGGAGGGAGCGAATCCTAGCTATGGATGTACTTATATGTACGTACAAAAAGGACAGAGGGCAAAACCAACGTTCGGGTATATTATATACATCGGCAGTGCGGAGTCTCCTCCTCTTCGATTTCCCCCGATGGCGATCCGCGTGATGTATAAGTACACGCGAGGTATAGATACGCATAACGAAACTATAGCCCGGGTGCGATTGGGCCGCTCTTTTTCTTTGTCCCTCGGTTTTCGGACCGATCGTCGTCAAAGTGTGTATATACCCATCACTTATACAAAGGCATATGATACACGTCGCTCACGCTGTACAAGCTGCAACCGTTTGCGGTCGGACGCGAGCCCAATTTGTTAATTAAACAGGGAAATTGGAAGTGTACACATGTATATCTTGCGTACCTCGATATTTCAGATGTGTGTGTATGATATACCTATGTACAGCTGGTACGTACGTGATCGAGGATCGTTGCGAGCGTTGCGTAATGGCCGTGCTCGCGCGGGCCCTCTGGTTTATTGAGAGGGAGAGAGCGCGCGGGGCGCTGTATTGTGTTTTTACGATCGTGCGATCGGGCCGAGCCGGACGGGGCTTTTAACGAGATCGAAAACAACAATCATATAGGCCCCGCGGCCGTGTGCGTCTGGCGGAGCTCGAGTCGCGTCGTTGCACCGAGCTTGCGGGTGGGTGGTGTGGGTACGGGCAATATTGTTGAAAAGGTCCGACACTCTGCCGACGGAGGTTATTTTTTTGCTCGTAAGAATGATACTTGGATGATCGGGTGCGGAATACGAGCGTACGGATCTGGTGAGATTTCGCGAAAGTGTTAATGTGTCAATGGCAACTGGACATGTTATTTATTCAGAAATAAAAGTTACAACTCTCGGAGGAAGGTCTTTGTGGAAAAAGTTACCATCTCGATTTCGAGATTCAAACAAGTACCATCGCAATTTTCAATCGACAAAGAGTTATAAAGCTATCATTTCGAATGATGGTATGAAACATTTTTTCACGCGGGGGGAGGGGGGGGGGATAAAGTATAGGACAAGGATAATCTTATTCTAGATCATCGGAAGAAAAAAAAATACAAAATTAGTTTTCTTCCGCGCAACAGACGGTATCTTTTCGAACCTCAAAATCTAGATGGAAATCGAGATAGCGCCTTTCAAAAATCCAAAATCGAAATAGCACCTTTTCCCGCTGAGCCGACGGATCGATCATTGAGAGTCAAGCAAGTAAAATTGGAGACTTTTGGTGATGCACTCTACAACCGTTTGATCGATTATTCGGTTATACTGAAAAACATAGCCGACATTAGGATAGGAAAATACACCGAAATACATACGAACGCCCTTCTATTTTTTACTCGATACAAAAAATATCGCTCTTGGATGATATTAAAAAAAAAAATATGACGAAAATCGATCGTGAGAATAAGAAAGAGGAGGGAGGGGAGTTGAGGCAATATTGCAGAGCTATGGCAGCAGATGGACGACGAACTTGTCCGGCTGCTGCTGTTCCTAATACCTGACACCATCTCCTCCGCTTCCTCATACATATCCCATAGACGACGCAGTCATACACAGCGCGAGGTAAGTTACGAAATTGTTTTCGATATTTTAGATTCCCAAACTTTATCTCTGGTGGAATGGCCTCTCGAGTTTTTCCATAAAGCCGTTTCTTCTGTATCCACATAATACCCACATGCGCGTATACGAGGATTTCATCTCCCACTCTCGTTTGGAACATCGGGCTCCAGCGTCCCGTTTGCATATCAGAGCGTTTTTCTTGCAGCCGCGGCTCTTTTGAAACCAAACGCACGCCCTAGTCCTGGCGCCTAGCATGCAAATATTCGCCTAAGCAATAACTTTTGGTTCACAAATTCTTCCATCCGTGCAACGAATGTTTAGTTTTATTTTTTTATTTGTTTTTTTCCACAAACTTTCTATGAACAATGCCAAATTTTTCTTATTTTATTAAACTTTCATGTAATAGTGTATTATCAGCTATCTTGTCTGGATTTAAAAATGCTGTGTTATAAAATGTTATACAGTAACAGAGGTACTTATCACGAGGCACCAAACAACATTTGTTTCACTCTTAAGTATTTATAATGTTTACGAAAATGTAGAGGTATTCATTTGATTGTACGGTAGATCAGTAGTGCCATTGGCACGAAACTGTTTTGAAAATTTCGTTTACATTTGTAAACAATTTGTCATAATTTTCTCTATTGAATTATAATTCAGTCTACATTTAATATTTGCCGATTTTACTATGTACTCTTTATAACTTATAAGAGAAAGCTAAGATTGTGTAAAAGCCTATTTTCTCCTTTATTTATTGTGCCGACAAAATATGATTGATTCCATTGCAGTTTGCACGCAAATCAACAAAAGAATTTACAATTTACGCTTTGCAAAAGTAGATTGATGACGTACCTAATGATTTATTTCCATTCCAGTGAACTAATACTCGGAACTAATAAAAAAATTATATCCCAAAGAAATACCTGATATCCTATGGAATCCTTCTGAAAGTCTTCAGAGCTTTTCAGGTCAGCTTTTAATCGTGATGAATTAAAGCTCAGTTATATACAATTTTATTGCCTTAAAATTATATAGTCAGACTCGGCAACGCCTAGTTATCGTACAATATACATTGCAAGATTTTAGAATTATGTTTTTAAATAAGATAAATAATAGTTTCGTAAAAAAATGCTAATTACACTGACTTTTAAATATTCATTTACTTTTAAAAGCATGAAATCTTAGTCATACTTGTCCTGTTTTATATTAACTCTGCGGCTGCGTGAGACAGAGGAATAAATGAAACAAAGATTTCACGAAAGGTTTCTAACGACAAATTTCTACCTGGATCAAGTTAATAGTGGCTTGAATCATCAACATCCATCTTGCATGCACTAGCGTCGTTAAGTATTCTCACAAAAATAAAATACCGCCATGGCCTACTATCCATAAAAAGCTACTCCAGTACAACAGCAGGCTCTCAACAAGCTCTCGGGGGACTAGTCGTTGTCTCGCCCACTCCCAACCCCAACCTACGTCGCGGGCTAATAAGTACTCCGAAAATTTACATCATCCAACTTTGACGTCGATTGAGTTGCCGGACACGATAATCGGCGACTACTTTATGAAATAGCCTCTGTTCGCTTTGCATCACCTAATTGCGTGTATGCGTGTACTTATTGTGGTCAAAGTATCGAACGTGTAAGGTCATGGGGGTGGCAGCCCGTAATGTGACGTTAGGTCATCGCTTCATGATCCAATAAAATACAAGCATTCATAACGAGATTAAAAAAAAAAAAAAAAAAAAAGATTGGAAAAGTGAAATGTTTTCCGGAAATCATTCCCGGTGAAGTTCGAATCAATCAAGGGTTGAGGTGACATTTGATGATTAATATGTGTAAAAGAAAGAGCGAAAGTCTTTGAAAAAAATGAAGGGTTTACCAAAATGAACGAGTAATCGTGTGTGCAATACTGTCGTACGCAGCTTAACTATTACACGATACAATGTTAACTCATACAGTCAACGCGTAAACGTGCAGACGCGAAAACCTATCGTGAGTAGAAATATACGACTGATATGCAAAAGCACATGCAAGGGAATAGTGCGGGAGAGTGGGTATAGAGTGCAGCGAGATTCTGCGTTATAAATTGCGAGAGAGGCAAGAACGCGAGTTTGCGGAAAGTGCGCGCAATGGTGTATACATACGGCAATAAAGATGATAATAACAGTGATAATAATAATGGTGGAAAATACGGACAAACAGGAAAGAGAGCGCATTGCCCAAGTGGTATTCATAATACACTGTATGTATTATTTCATCGCGAGAGAGGTTTTTTGCACAAACCGAAATTCGTAAATGCAAGCGCGATAAGCTAAATTCGAGGCTAAATTGTTAAAAAATGAAGTTTTATTTTCCGATGGGGCGGAGGGGTGGGAATTCATAGCACATGTGTTGATTAAAAACTTTTATCAAGCCAAATTGTAGGTATTTTTGTTGCACAATGGTCATATACATATATATAGCCAAAATTATTATTGACGCCCTTATAATATCTTGTCCGATGGTAAGTATCACATGTGTAAGACACAAATGTAGGACACGTGTATTTCTTTTTTAACATGCATACGAAAATTGAAAAGGATATTACAAAAACATATGACAATTGTTCTGAACTACTGCGTCTGCTGTACCCTTGTAAATTTTAGTTGATGTAGAAAAAAAAGAAAAAGCGTGTGTCCAAACTCTTTTGTATTATCTACCTGATGAACCACACGAATTTTTACACGCAAATGCCAATTGTTTCAGCACGACATGATCGCCGTGAAAATTGCGAGTAACTATGATTGTTCATTGAACGACGAGAAAGTCTTCATTGTTTTCTCGACAGACCAAATTTCCCCTTTTTCAAACGAACCGTGCATTCTTGCACCCCGGCAATTTTTCACCCCGCGCGCGCTGTTCATAAACGGGCTTTAAACCGTCGATTTTCGCGAATTTTTCATTTTACACCCCCCGCGTGTGCCAAACGATGCATTACCCGCGACGCAAACGCGCGCACCATTACACCACCCGCGTTATTATCGAAACCGCGCGCGCAAAGAAGACGATAGCATCGCGCGGAGCGCTTTGAATAATAATACAGCGCGGCCCCCGCGGTACCGAACCGCGCACACGGGCTCGCACCCGGGGGCCGGAATAAACTTGTCGCGCGCGTTGAACAATATAAATTCTCGGTCCACCCGCGCCCGCGCGAGGCAGAGATACTTGTCCAAGCCACGCGACGCGCGTGGATTAATTAAAAACGGGAAACGACTCCTGTTGGCGTTGCGCCTGCGATATACGGTCATCGAGTCCGCGTATTTGTATACCGGTGGGGGGGGGGGGGGGCGGGGGGGGAAAAGGGTTGCACGCGAAACCGAATCGGCAGGAATTTACGAGAGCATGGCGCGAGAAGCTCTCTCGAGCGCGTATATGTACAATATATAATGACAAGGGAGAGAGCCGGGCGTGTGTAATACGGTGTACACGCGCGACATGTGGCACGAGCCCGGATATGTACAATTTGTATTGAAATGAGTATACCTATACTGCCACTCTGTACGCACTGTTGTCGTGTATACGTGTACCATATGCGTATATGTACCTATATGCACTGCATTACCGTGCACCAAGGGGAAAAATAGAAGCGCGCCAGAGAGTGGTTTATTACAAGCAATTACTCCATATAGTCTTCGTTTTGTCCTCCCTACTCGGTACTCTCTTTCTCTTCGCTGTGATGGGGCTCTTTTTTTCGTTGATTCTGTTTTTTGTCAAGGAAACTTCGAGTAAACGATTCGAAACGTCAGGTGGATGATGCGTCACGGTGAATCCATCGCGTGACCATCAAACAGCAGTGGCGTACACGGTCGATTTTAGGGATGATTTTTCATCATGCCACAACTTACGTTTTAGCTGCGTGCTGATTATAATCGTGATCTTTGGTGGCGGTTTTTGGGATGATTTGACGCAGAATATGCTTTATGAGATGTATATTAATGTGCTCCATTTTTCATGCGGTTATTACCATGAACGCGAAAAAAATCCACGAAATCGTATGATAGCAATGTGACTTTTTGAATAAATTTTCAGTCTAACTTACTGCGTACGCGAAAATTGCGGATAATCAGCAAGAATCAATATTCTCCGTATTATAGCCAGCTCAATATAAACTTTTTTTTACATTTTCAATCTTCAATATTACTATGTTAATTTGAACCACAGTCTTTTCATGCATATAGACATATATAATTACATTTTACAATTCGAACACTGACACAAACGTTATAGCAAGGCCGGATGATATGAGCTTTTAGTACCAACCGAGACTATCTCGAAATTTCATCCCTCCTCACTTGTACACTTGTAGCCCCGAGGAAGCAATTCGTCCGCGTATAATACGAACCCCAACCCCCTTTCACGTGTATAACGAACGGCAAACGAGTGTCTTTATCGTCTTCCCCTGTTTTTCTCCCTTCCTTTATTTTTTTCCAAAAACCCACATCCTCGCTAATAATTTATCTTTATTTCTTCCTGTTGCAGGGTTTTCCTTTTTTTTTTTTAAATCGTCCGTTCGTATGGCTGGAGGGAGTGAGAAAAAAATTAGACACCCCTCCTCCGATGAAAAACAAAAAAAAAACATTGTACAGCACAATTTAGAAAATTTATTGCAACTTGAAAAGGTATGCTTTTTCCACTGTGCCAGTCGTAAAGTCGCGAACGGATCGTCGTTTTTTTTTTCGATGAAAAAAATGTATCACAGCACTTTCTCTCGATCGCTATACATCATTAGTCTTGGTACGTGTAGCATTGAACCATTGACCCCCTCGACGCGGAGTACGCCAGTAATGATGGCCAATATGTGTACATCACAACTTGTCATTCGTGTAAAATTATAGACACACACCGCACCACGTCATTGCCAATACCATCAATCAAGCATATATATTGCGTCCTCCGACCAAATAGAGCTCTTCCCCTTGATACACGCATGATAGTATTGGGACACCGCGACTGGCGTAACCCGCATCGCAGTGAATTTTCTCCAAGCGGGATTAGGCAGTAAGCGTCATAAAATATTGTACGCATACGCACAATTCTGGCTCACTTTCAAAGTATAGCCCATCACCTGCGCAACTATTATCAAGACAATATGGCGTACCCACACTTACACTAGGAATTCAGGATCTACACGCCGAGAGATGTGGCGATCTGCTCTCAGGAGAGGAGAGCTGTTGGATCATCGTTAGCAGATAATATTGTCGGTGCGGGTACAGAGTTGGCGCTTCGTGGCCTCCTCCTCTTTCTCTCTCTCTCTCAGCTGATCAATCATCCTCGACCGTTCTCTCCCTTATTTTCTCCCCGATCGACAATGCTCCGGTCGACTGCAAGAGCGAGAGCTATTGTTGCCACCCGCGAAGCCGCAAGTGTATATATAAATAAGCTTTGTCTCGCGTTCGTCAATGAGCGGATCTGGATGAGGATGGCTATACAATCATGCATGCGTGTACGTTTGTTCGATCGAAAATGAATTATCGTTCGGATGCGCGAGGATTGAGGCGTTGGCTTTACTTTCTTTCATTTCTTTCGCTAAACGCCTATCGTTCGTGACTTTTATCATTGCATGCTGAAATTATGCTGGATTTTCGTATTTTTTGCTCATACAATTCATCATTTTCCAAAGCGATAGGATTCGAATTTATTGTTCATCGTAATCTTGACAAAGTATTAAAAAGTCAGCCCAAGCATGAAAGTGTTTGGGGTTGATTTAAGTCAAAAATACCTACAAATACTTCGTTTGAAAAAAGTTAATGACAATAATTTGAAAAAAATAAAACAAACAATGAATAAAAGCAGTATAATGATTCAATGTGTGTTAATTGTGTTCAGAATAAGTAGTTTGTCATTATGTTATTTCATTTGATTGATCAATCAGTCGTTGCTGCTCTTTTGATAGACTATTAGTTTAATTACTCTTCCTCGAACTTTCCTGTCTCATTAATTTTTTTTTTATTCAATTTTTTGCTATAATTATATATTTTTGAAGTTTTGTTAAGGATCGTTCGAAAAAAGTAATAGTACATATTATTTTTAAAAAAGGTATGGACTAATTTAAAAATACAATAATGTAAGTTTCCCTCTTACCAAAAACATTCAATATTTTTAACATTTATATATATATTAAGACTTTACTGAGTTTTCAATGGGTGCTAAAAATAAAACATATTTTAAAAAAGTTGTTGAATCAAAAGGAGGCATGCTCGATGTTGGATAAGTATTTTAATAACGAGAGATAAAGGTTAAAAAGCTAACCATCAGTTTTTATCGTCAGTGGCTGCTTCGTTTCGCTTCTGGCGTCTTTGTCTGAGTTTTTTTTTCAGGCTGCAAGCAGATCCCTAGCTATTATACACTTCAAGAACGCCGGCTTCCTGATTATTTTTTTTGTACTGTCAGTTATCTGCTGCACGTCAAATAAACAGCTCTCCACGTACACGCAGAGAGAAAAAAGGCTCCTTCCTCTCTTAAATCGAACTATCGGAGTATATTTACTATTTTAATGAGTGAACGCTATTTTAACAGCAAGATGAGTTCAACTGACAAAGTTCAATGACTTTTTTAGTTAATATTCACTAATCTTACAATGAATTTACTCTGATTAACTGATTGAAATGGTTCAATTTATATTTTTACTGATTTTTCAGATGGCTATTCCAGTGACCTGAGTCAACATTTACAAAGAGGTGTCACTAATAGGAGTCAGATAGGACTGCACAAAATGAACAGGAATGTGTGGTAAGTGATGGTAAGAGTAATATTATTATTGTATTGAACTTGATGATAATACATTGGCTTACGCGCGCGTTGTGCACGCATCTATTCGAGACAATGAATTGTCTCTATACTTAAAAACGCCTTTTTTTACTGCACGAAAGAGAAGTTGAGAAGCTCTACGCGTGCAACACTCTGCCTGTCTCATGAATATCTTCATTTGCCGTTTGTCTTTTCTTCTTCTTTTTTATTTCTCCTTGGCAGACGCGGTAAGTATCATATAGTATTCAACACGCTACGAGCGCAACCAAATGCTCTTCTTCTCCCTTTCAAGTTTCCAAATAAGAAAAAGCTCGTATACGTATGAAAATTCTCTCTCTCTCTCTGCATTTTAAATATAAATCAAATTTTATCTTCTTCTCAAAAGTAGCGAGCACATACATTGTATTACTGTTTTTTTTTTTCAACGTATAGATTATTTGGTTAGTTTTTCTAGCAACAAAAGAATTGTTCGCTCTCTGCCATTCCAACCAACCGATAATTTTTTTTTACGTTTCCCCAAACAAACGATTTACTGCTCGTGTTGCCGTATGCCGTGCAGATATTATACAATTAACTATCGACAAGTGTCAGAAAGCCTACACGAACGTGCAAGAAGCCAATGCAAGGTCATCTCAACGTGTAAAACTTTTGTGAACATGGATTCCCTCTACCTCTCTCTGAGATGGGCAACAGTGGAACATTGTATTAAACTCTTTACATTACAAATGGCTAAGCTGATGCAAGAAACTAATTTTTTTCAATTGGGGTATGTCCGATGGAGTTCTGTTCAGAAACAAAGAATAGTTATATGATATTTTTTCACAGATCTTAAATTTCTTTAAAACCTTAAAATTTGTTTTATACGTGGACTCTTATTTCTCTACTTTTTTTAATAAACAAACAATAAATCTTTTTTTTTGCTTCCTCATAGAGGAAGCTTCGTATCGGTAAACAAATTTTTTTTCTAGAAATACGTTAGAAATGTTTTATATAGTGTCCTAAATGAAAAAGTACCATTTTATAAAAAAGTCTGTGTGTGTGTGTGTGTGTGTGTGTGTGTGTGTGTGTGTGTGTATGTAATCAGTCATATCTCAGGAACCCAACGGTAGATTTCAACTTATGGCGGCTCGAAAAAAAAAATTTGTGTTTTGTACTTATAACGATTTTTATGGAAAAAAATCAGGTTTTTTATTTCTTTACAGGTGAAAAAAATTTTATTTGAATTTCTATATAGTAACATCCGATAGAGCTTTAAAATAGCCTTATTTTCCATTTCAAATTGTTTTGATGAAATATTTTGTTTAGTTTATATTTAAAAAATACTGAGATTTTTGTGGAAAATCCCTCATATCTTAAAAACCTTTCAAGTGATTTCGATGATTGAAGGCTTAAAACGTTTGTTTTTATATTCTTGCATTAATTAAAAAACGAAAATTCAAGTTTTATACCTTATTACGGTTGTTATAAAAAATTTTTACTTCCAAAAAACGGTTTCTTGCTAGTTTTAAAGTAAAACAATTAAAAATCGATTGCTTTAATAGTTGTAGCTCATAAACCATTAAAACAGCTTCATTTCAAAATAAAATTTTTTTTTTTTACTTCATGCATTTTTTTATTGAAGAAAATCTACAATTTTTTTTCTTGAATAAGTCATATTTCAGAAACCCTTCAAATGATTTTCATGATCTAGGGCTCCAAATGTTTCCTTTTTATATCTTTACGTAGGTTCACAAAAATATTTGACGTTTTATACCCCATCAAGGTTGTTATAACAATTTTTAATGCTAAAAAAACAGTTTTTGCTATTTTTGGGAGTGAAAAAATTTAAATTTGATTTCATCATAGTTATATTCTATAGATAATTAAATAACTTAACAGAATTCAAAATTATTTTAGCTACAAGATAGTTATACCATTTGTATCAATTTCAGTAATAAGTTCTAATCTTTTTTTAATTTTTTTCAATTCAAAAAAATTTGAACCATATTTTTTGTATTATTCGGGTAAAAATTACAATGTTATTTTCGAAATAATTCCACATCACAGAGCATGAAAATATCTTCTTTCCACATTTAAAATAATTCTAATATTTAATTTAATTTTTTTTCAAGTTAAATGATCGCATAATAATGTTGTTGAGGAAGCTTTGTGTTAATTTATTCGCAGCGGTTTTTAACATTGTACCTAGAACATGTAGCACTTAGACAATCAGCATTACATCCTATGCAAAAACGTGTCGTACGAGAATGTTGTTTCTTTTGAAAGATCTACAAATTTTTGACACTTTACAGGCCTCAAAATTTCGAAATTCAATAGTAAGCATGCGTATGTTTTAGCTAATATTACAAAACGTATTCCTTTTATAAAGACATATCTGGTTATTGTAAAAACAAATCAATGTTTGTCAAGCTTACGTTAGCCTAGGAGGTAAATGTATTTGATCATGACATATCAGAGCAAGAATCGAAAGATATGTTCGCAAGCAAAAATTGGGCGAACGCGGGCGACCCGCGTTGGCCCGAAGTCGCCCGAAATTGACCAATAACGCTCGTTCTCTGATGTTTTGGTCGAGTTGCCAGGTTTCTTGCTTGCGAACATACCTTATACAACAGGAAACTGCATGAAACGCATACCCTACTGTAAAGTAACACGTGAAACTTAAAAGAATATAATACTGTTTATCTATTTGAAATGATGATCACATTTATGAGATTCAGTAACGTGAATCATTCGTATGCCCCAAAAGCCGGATAAGTGCATGAATATTAAAAAGTATATTTTATTCGGTTCAAATCATCGCTAGTTTTTTTGGATCTATAGTTAATACAAAACAAGAGTAGTTCGTGCCAAAGATTGTGCAGAGTCGATCAGGGATGGCAGCCCCTTTGGAGAGCAAAAGATGCAGCCGCCAACTGAGAAATACCAAAGGGACTGGATCAGTAAAAATTGAGATCCAACTTCTGAAATCCGGATACTGTTACGAGAAATAAAATAAAAGAAAGATCCTTCCCTTGAATTGAAACATAGTTGTTGGAAAAAGTATGTGCAAAAATAATTTTAAAAAAAATTGATTGTTAAAAAAAAACTACTAACTTGTTAAACATTTGAAAAATGTTTCGAGATATTGTTGCAGAGAACATTTTTTGTCAGTGTCAAAAAATTTTCCTGGTTACCGATTTACCATACACCGTGCGGGAAAATAGCGTGTGGGAAAATGGATTTTCCACACTAAAAACAGTGTGGAATAGTTTTTGTCACAAATGTGCATCTCTCAAGGGCGGTCTCTGGGCCCGAGGGCGCTTGCGAAGCAACCCCCTGGTCGGATGCACATGAGTGGCTCAGTGGCGAATCCTATTTTTCTTACCGCGGGTGTACCAGCCTCTCAAAAATGCCCAAAAAGAAGGAAAAAATATTACACGATACATTGCAATTATCAATATTCGATGCATCAGCAGAAATGGAAGGCCACTTTGGCGCTGTACCGTTTTTGTAATACAGATAACTTTTCGTTCCAGCAGTTGGGAGTGTGATGAGTTCACCTTGCCAGGAACCGATGAACCAGAGGTTACCTTTATTGTCAAAGGCCGGGTGCTTCACCAACCCAGTCAAACCCTTAGTGATCTTCTTGATCGACATATAGCGTTTCAAATCCATTTTATAGACGGAACAGGGTCTACCTCCAACGAAGAACATAAAACCAGTGTTAGATACGGTAATTCCGTCCCAGTGGGACAGTTCGACGGGAAGTGCCTTCTGAGCAACGTCCGGAATGAAGCGTTGATGTTTGAGAAAGTACGTTGACAGCTCGTGTGGTCCATCATATAATCCTGTGTAGTAGAGCTTTCTATTGCCTTCGCTGTCCGCCATCGACAGTGCCAAAGAGTTTTCCAAATACAACTCAATCTTCCATGAAGTGCGTTTCTGTAGTGAAAAAACAATTATCTTGGATATCTGATAGCTGTCCATGATGTAGGCAAAGCCACCATCCTCGTGGTCAAGCACCATTTCTTCAAATTGAACTTTTCCAGGGATCGCCACGTCGTACGGAAATATGTAATTCATAAGCTCATTGCCTCCGTTCTCGAGGTCAAGGATCACTAAACGGGGCCAGCATTCGACCTTTTTAGTATTCGGGTCATTTTCGCTGCCCATATCCGACACCCATATTCTTCCCACCGGATCGATCTCGATGCCATAGACCGACTGAAAGCCCAAGCAGCTGCCACCAATCTCCTGCATTTCCCAGTTAGGGTATGGCTTTAGCAACGGCGACTTATTGCGACTTATGGCTGAGGTTACGGCCAGCGTCACCGGCACACCACTGATCCTGCGGGGTATGGCCAGATAGATGTCGTTCTTCCAAAATTTCATCATCCTTACTGAGTTTGACCCTTGAAAATAGGACCCGCGTTCGATAGCTCGTTGGTACTCTTCGTAGGAAGGCCAGGTGTAGTTTGGGCCGCTGCCCCAGTCAAATTTGATGTTGAGCTGCTCTCGTGCCGAAGTCGCGGAGTACAACGCACTCAACAGCACCACGTATTTGAGCAGCATGTCTCTACGTTTTAGTTTTGAAAAATAGACTGAAAATTAACTTGCTTCTTAATACTATCGGATAAGAATAAATGCACTTTGAGAGACAAATGACAGTTACACGTACCTAAGAGAGGATCGCACGGCACTTGGTGTAAAAGCGCTAAAGTATAAGATAATGAATGGAGCAGCAGCTGTTTATGTTTGAGGGAGCAGCAGACTAGCACTGAACAATGTTACGAAAGCCAAGAGCTACTTTATATAATAGTAATTTTAAAACCAGAGTCTAATGTCGTGTACGGTAAAGGCAACGTTTCATATGGCATTTTATAGCCGATAAGTACTGGTCACGCGTGCAGCCTGCTATCGCGTTGGAATGCGAGCATGTAGCATAACGTGGTGTGTAGAATGATTTGACTGTTTATTTTTTACAATTAAACATCTGCACCACGCATACTATATTATGCAACATTCGTGGTAACAATGAATGGCACCGCCATTATAACAGAAATCAAATTAAGACATTGCGGACTCAATAAAATTAGGGATGCAAAAGTGGATAGCAATTTACTGCTTCTATATTGTTATTGTTATCATTGTTATCATTATTTTTATTGTTATTCACTCGAATGAAGAAAAAGTAGAAAAAGACACGGGAAAGAACTTTGAACGAACAGTTTGTATTATCAAGACGAGCTACAAAATACCCTGATGTAGTATAAATTGCTCCGCTATGTGCGTTTTGTGACTTTTACACAGAATCGTCGCCACTACGAACACACCTTTGATCTTTCTCTTCTCCCCTAACGATCGATTCCTCGCGCAACGTCGTCAACACAATATCGCTCGTATCGCTTCACATCTCAGCTCGGCAATAGTAAGAAATGACGGTGCGCACTAAAGCGTCATCGCATTCAACGCTGCAGAGGAAAAGAAGAAGAAGAGGCTCCTGTCGAGAACATACTCCATTTTTCTCTGATCTGCTCGAATTTATATAGGTAGAGGTGTAGGGTCGAGGGGTCCACACCCTCGAGGGCACGGCACGATGACTGTGCGCACGCGCTGAGAAAAAAGTAAAAAATTCAGCCACCTCTATATACTCGTGAGAGAGAGAGAGAGAGGGAGAGCGTTGGAGCAATTTTACAATTTCGGTGCAATTTTCGTAGCAAGCCCGATGGCGAAAATTGACGTTGAAAGATCCCTATCTGCCGCTAGCATCGATCGTACTATATGATGCATCTTTTGAGAATTGTGACGTGGGTTTACCAGATGCATATTACTTAAACTTCTCCGAGAATATCCAAGTCATGTTTTTCCACGTCATGCCTTATTCTCCGACTCGCGACATCGAAGTATAGCTGATGTTATAACCGCGCGTGTGTGGCTCGACGACAATTTGTTTTCTTCTCGCCCGAAGAAGAAAACATAAGAGAACAAGATTAAGTGAGAATGCCTTGTCTTCGTATACTAAACCATCATATGGCATCATCATCATGGATATTAAATTTGTGTATACGATGAAAAAAAGAAGCTCTCAGCGCACAAGTCGATTGTTAGAAAAAGGCCCCCACATCGGTTCCTAATACACGACTCTATAATGTATTCTCCCTATGTACATGTATATATATATATTTGTGACATTTGTGGAAACACGCCGGGCCACAACAAAAACCACCAACGAATAAGGATATATGTACAGGCTAAGTATCAAGATACACTGCACGCTAGCGCACCTTTGCCTCGATAATATAATACCCTGTATACACACCACGCTAATGTATTGCTTTCTCGAGAGAAAAAAGGGGGGGGGGGGGGG
>JAPYYV010005211.1:0-16158 GCA_030522625.1 Copidosoma aretas | reverse complement strand
AGGTTCACTGGTCTTACTCTCGTCTCGGTCAGGTAGAACACCTCTTCCCTCTTTCTCTCTCGTACTGGAAACTGATGGTCGACTGCTTTGCGTTGCACTAGATTGACACCGGGAAATTCCCGGGAGCCAAGTCGCAATAGGACGATTCTCGGAGTGGAAAGCTCGATATCTCCGCGATAAGCGGGTGCGAGTTCCGAAGGGAAAACTCTTATCTCCACGATAAGCGGGTGAGAGCTCCCGTAGGTAGACTCAAACCTCCGCGATCAGCGAGTATGAGCTCCCGAAGGCAGACTACTTTATTCGGCGCTGTGGCTCGCCTTCATACCCGCACTCTATACTTTCTCTTATGGGTTGCTTGTTTCTCCTGCCTACGCGCTCTAGCGGTTACGTGGCACAAGTTATGCGCGCGCGCGGTCTGTCTATTCAAATTTAAATAGTTGACTTATTTTAAGATGATCAAAACATAACATGCAGTTTGCACCGCTGCAATATATATATATATATATATAGCTAACTGCGCTCTCTTTCGCTCTTGCAACTATCGCTTGTACACGCACAGCTTCTAGATATCGGTATAAAGGTATGGCTATAAAGTGGTAGCTAGGAGGGGGGAGGTGTCATGACGGAAAATAAGTTACACTTTTTTCCGTCTAGCCTCAGTCAAGCATCCATACCTATACCGTCCGATAAGGAACTTCGTTCCAAAAAGAAAAAGGAAAAAGGGTATCCATTCTATGTTTTAGGATCGGGGCCATGCCAGCAATAGAACAGTCGGGAGAAGTGGAATTCATCAAGAGAAATCCCGTAATATTAGTAGAAAATTTGGGCCCGGTACAATCAATTGCGTCAACCTGGAAAATAATATGGTACGTGGATCGGAATCAATTAATCAAAGACTTAAGCGCATTTTTGAGTGCAATCAGGCAGGCAAAATGGAAATGCAGAGTAACATTGAGGTTGGAGGATAGATGCGTGACGCAAATAAAGCAGGCCACACATAAAGCATTGAGGGTGCGAGAAAAAGAAGAGGAAGGGTACAAAGCACTAGCGGGTCGAAAAATTGGTAGTCGGATGAAAACAGCGCAAATACTTTAGGGGCAGGCAACAATGGCAAAGAAAAGGGAAATACAAGAATTAGTGGAGTCGAAACTGAGCAACACAGTGGATACAACTAAATACTTGACGGAACAATTAAAAGTTACAACGTTTGGGGACCATGAATGGGAGCTTCGGAACATAAAAAGATTCGAAGATAAAGCGGGAAAAATAACAGAGGAAGGATTCAAAATAGTTACAGAATTCTTAGGGAGGCAGGATAGAGTATTAGAAATGGGGAGAGAGTTTGAACAATTGACTGAGAACTTGTGGTGAGATTCGGAAAAGCAATGGATATAATATACTTAGCTAGTCAAGACGTGTCGCACCTACCAGAGGCAGCGTTGAGGGCTATCGCCGAAGCAAACATTTTATCGGAGCAGCTCAGACCGGATCTCAAGTTCCCGGGGGAAAAAAATAAAACAACAGCAGCAGAGATTGGGGAAGTTGCAGATATAGCTACACTAGCATTTAATGGAAAAATTATATACTACGTAGAAATATCACTGGTGACAAAATAAAATCTAGATCTCCTTAGTGTATCACCGTTACCAACGGAACACGTAGGGTTGAAGGCAGCGGACGTAGTAGCATATATACAACCAACATACGAATACATAGCAAGCAGCGCTAGAGCAAAAAGATTTCTGCCGATCCCGCAAGAAGTAGTACAGCAATGCGAGATGCTGGAAAAAATACGCATATGCAAGCAAATGAAACCAACACAAGAGGTAGAAAAATATCACCCATGCGAAATACAACTTATATTGGGCGAAACACTGGAGAAACCAGAAGAATTTCCGATAATACTGGCCAAATTGAGGGGCACATGTTGGACACGTCTCCATGCAAAGAATTGGCATGCATTTAGTACCACGGAGAGGAAAAGGTACTACTCAGGGTGAACACAATGAGCACAAAATGCTGAGAATCACAAATTTGGGAGTGATAAATCTAGCGAGAGACTGTACAGCCCAAACATCCGAGACAAGGCTTGACCCGGGACAAGAGGAAGGAAAAAACCAGATATTTAAGTTTAAAAACCTGAACTGGAACTCAAAAGGAATTATGGAAAAGTTAAAGGGAGTAGGAGATAGTAAAATATTAGAACTAGTAAAAGCAATAATTCAAAGGGATGGGCTACAGGAACTCGATAACCAGGAGCACAGACTAAATAACGAAATAAAGGCAGGGGCCAAATTGGCAGATATAATTTAACGCGTACGCGAAACATTGCAAACGAATGAGGAATTCTCTGATTGGAAGGACTACGCGTGAATGGTGGCGGAGATAGCGCTAGGCATGGCAGCAGGGTCATTCGGGATTTTAAAATAGGGGGCTTCGGTAATACTAAACCTGTCTAGAATGCTTATAGGTGGAGGGAACAGGTACAGCACAGCGAGAAACGGGAATACAACGAGACCCGCAGCGCCATAACCAATCATCATCCAGATGCGAGCACGCCATCTGGTTACAGTGAAACAGCATAAACGAGCAATGGCAAACAATCGTACCTCATCAAAAGTAACCGCGATGCATACATAAAAAAAAATATGTATATATTTAAAAAATAAAAAAAAAAAATAAGTGTTTGATAAAATAATTTAGTTTATAATGTCGTAAATAAAATAAAATATTTGGGACATTCAATAGACGTGAATACGACATAACCTTTATTAATATAAATGTAGCATCAATACTGATCATAACAGAGAAAAATAAAGAAAAAAAAATATTAATTGTGACTAGGAAAATATATGCTGCAACAAAATTAAATGTGAGATAATACTGAGGTTACTAATATTGGATAATTATTAAAGAGAGGGTAGAGCGCGCACATAAACATAATTTGTGATACACAGAATACGTATGGAGAAAGTACGAGAGGATAGAGTGATAGATAAGAAAATGACAAGAGAGCAACGGCTTTCTTAGGGAGTGGAATAATGAGAAAGTGAAATAACCCAAACAACGCGAACAACATAATACATCACAGCACACATACATACGCGCAGGTACGAGTTAGCAACCACAATTGTCAACGTCGTTGAGGACGGCGACGTCGCGGCCCTGGACGTGTCATGTACAATTGCGTAGCTATATATCCATGCGCTTTCCCTTTTGTGGGCCGATCACAGAGTGGTGGCGGATGGCAGGGGAGGGACGGCGAGGAGAGCGCTATCAGCAGTCTAGGGTAGACCAATGGAGTAGAAGGTACACTTGTGGAGCGACTCTCTCCTCACCTCATTAAGAACGGATTGAACTCAAGTACTTGTATAATTATTCCGTAAGCACTTCGAGGCCATCGTATCCCACGTAACACAATTAGTTTTGTGTTAAAGTTTTAAAATACATGTAATAAGAAGAATACCTACGTATTCTGCTAACTCCCTCAATTTTTGATTTGACATTTGTTGAAGATTCTTGTTTGGTTTTTTCAGCTTCATGATTGATATCTAAAAGTGATTTCAAATATTTAGAAAGTGTTCAAGTAAAAAATAGTTGATATGTATTCATTTTGTTTTTTTTTAAATGTACTGTATAACGATGGAGAAATTTTCATTAGTTATGTTTTTGGTCTTTTATTGGAAACGTTAGTTACTGTTCTTTGTAAAACCAATGTTTTAAATTTGAAAATGGACAGGGATGAATGAGATAATATTAATAAAAGATTTTACTAGCTGTTGAGGGGTGGGAATATCCAAATAAAGTTTTAGATTGTGGTCATGATTTATCACACGAAATGGTAGGTCAGTTCAAAGTTTTTCGAGTTTTTTTTAGAATTAAATCATACTTTTATGTCTTCCAGATCACAATAATTGGCCAAACATTATCGATAAACATGACTTTAAAGCAAAAAATAGATAAAAATTCGTTCTTAATATTAAGAAGAACATAGTAAAATTTTTACAAAGTTTCATAGCAGAAAAACCACAATGTACTGTTGCATTAGTGCAATTGTAAATCATGCTTAATAGTTAAAAAGTATTTCCTTATTTTAAACAATTGTTTAATATACCAGTACTTCTTCTTTTTCTCATAGGCAGTGGTGGTTTTGTTGCACTAGAGACGTTCGTTACTGATTGGGGTTGTTCATTATTAGCCTTAAAATCCTCCTTTTTAATGACCTGGCTTTCTACTTTCACAACTACACCTATTTTATGAGAAAGTATTGATAGATTAATACACTAAGACTTTTGCTTAACAAAGATTTTTGCTAAAAATTTTTTTTTGCTAACATCCTTCCTTACCTCAATGTATTTTTGCCAATTACGATTACAATAAATTACACAAATAAGTTTTTACATATCAATTTTTATCATAAAATTTCTTTGAATTTACTCTAAAATTGTATGTTATGGCTCAATGCTTTTAAATAACTTACAACGTCTTCGTTTTCGACGTATTCAGCATATTCCAAAACAATATTAAATATTCGCTC
Organism: Copidosoma aretas; assembly: GCA_030522625.1. Lineage (NCBI taxonomy): Eukaryota > Metazoa > Arthropoda > Insecta > Hymenoptera > Encyrtidae > Copidosoma > Copidosoma aretas. The sequence goes on along the minus strand of JAPYYV010005211.1, from coordinate 11,621 downwards.
TTTAATCTTGATTCTTTTTGGATCTTGCCCTTTTCTCACTTTTTGTCCCAACTATAATTGTCTTAAAGCTATTTTCAATACAGCTGGCTCTTTTTTTAGCTCTGTTAGAAATGAGTATGAACTGGGATGATCCTTGCCAATTACAACCTGAAATCAGTTGTGCCATCCCTCTGAAATGTTATTCGCTCGGGCAGTTCCCTGAACCACGGACAGATGGTGACTCTACAGCAAAGGGTCGTATCTAGGTGGTACTAATCGGGGTCTACCCCGTCTGGCTGTGATTTCTCGACTTCTTGCATAAGTCTTTCCAAAATAATCGTGAATTTCCATGAAATTGTCCATCATGAAATCATATGACTGAGTCCGAGGGTGATACCAAATTTTGATTTTGGACTGTCTGCGAAACTGGCAAGTTTTTTGGCATGTTTCGATTCTGCTATGAAATTACATTGCTGTCTGGAAGCTTTATTACTAATTTGCTTTAAGTAATATTGATATTTAATAGCGCAGTAGTAAGCATACACATATTAAACCGTTGATATAAATCCCTCAACTGCGAGCTTAACTCCCAAAAGAAACATTTTATACCATTAGTATCGGTGAACTCACTTATAAGAACATCGTTGCAAAAGCCAGGATCTACGTTTGAATTGCTAAATAAGCTACTAAATCCACTGGATGCGAATTTTTTCGTGATTATCTGCCTCAAGTCGGTTAAGGTATAATTAGCCGTTCGGTTTAATTCTATTTTTATCTTCGGAGCAACGGAACTTGTAGCTTTAAATTTCTCACTTGTGTTTGCTCTGTGCTTCTAATAGACAAATACTACATGCTTCTTTATTTTGTCGCCAAATTCAGATACACCATCATTAACCAACTAAGACAATATAAAGATAAGCGTATAGGTAAGTGTATATGGTATCGCTAAAGAACAATTTATCACGTGGGTAAGTAATTGAAGTAAGATGCACATACTTTTTTGGAAGAGGTAATGGGCCCCTCCAAATCATTAGAAGCTGCTGATACAACCTTTGCCTTCTTAAAATCACAAATCATCTTCTTAAATTTATTTCGTTTTATTGCGCTCTCCTGTACCTCTGACCTACTAAAAATAAAAAATGCAATAATTAACAACACTATGCAGTCCGGGTAAATTTTTGAAGCCATACAAATAAAATTAATCTTACTATAACTGGGTACGTAAACCGTATACTCATCAACACCTTTATTGAGCTCTAATTAATCATCTAAGCAAACAGTAACTGCAACAGTTCCGTTTGCTGTTTCGTACGTTAAGCCGTTTACTTGTGGGAAGTATTGTTTTAATTTTCTAAGGCTGAAGAGTCCATTTTTCAGTTTGATCAAAATGGTTTGGTCGCGGTGCTTGACTCGCACGTAACTCTTATCAGACGACATAGTTTTTTTGTTTCAGCAAACCACTGATAGGCAAGTATAGTTCTAGTAGTTTTTAGAAAATAAAATTGAATTTCTCACAGAATAACTAATACCTGGAGCAACGATCAGTAAACGTGTAGATCTGTAAATAAATTATGCAATTGTAGAAAGGTGTGTGTATGGAGCACAAAAATCTCTTTAAATTTCATTGAACAGCACTCACAAAGCTTATGCAGCAGTAAAAAGTTTAAGTTATCGCAGTTACATGCAACAGAATGGAGTGAGTCACAGACATGTACAAAATTACGGTAGTGTGCAAAGTCTACTATTCAAACTGATGTGTGGCTCTTATTCGTCACGTTCTTTTTTCGTATCGTATTATTGTCAAGAAAAATTGCCTGTCATAGTTTTTCTAAACTTTAAATACAATATATTACAGTCTCAATATAACAAATTAATCCTTATGCTTTATTGTCTAAACACAAATACAATATAAGCTTGGATAGATCTTGTTTTTGTTTATTATTTTGATGTGAAGATAAATTAATCATAAATGTCGGTAATATAGTGAGTAATTCGAAAAATGATCCATTTGTTTTAAAAGATGTTTTCACTAGATTTAACACGTTTTTCGGAATTCAATAATTAGGACATCGAATAATCTAAATGTGTCGTGCTATTTTGTTTTATAAGTCGTCACCAAAGTCGATCATAATATTTTTTTCCAACAGCTACTTAATCATTTTCAAGCAAATCGTACGATTAAAGTTATTATGTACATTATATACACTGTATTGCAAGTTAAAATAAACAGATATAAATTTATTGATTATTTTAGAGTATGGAGACATTTTAAGTGTTTGCTCTTACTCTTTTTTCTTCCATAATATGTTTGATCTTTGGTTCACGTATCCATGAAAATCGGTGGAATCTTACTTCTAATAATTATTAGGTTGAGTTGAGAACGATTTCATTCTGGCCTATTTTTTAATGATCAGCACAACTATTACCGTACCAAATTATTTCTGTTTATTAATGGTGACTTAGAAAAATCTACTTGGATGGCACCAGATAGGGAAGCCGTCCGTTGAGAATGATGTTCACCTATAGCTATTAATATTTTTAAAGCTATCATCATCTAGAATATTTTTTCTCTTATACCCTCTTATCAGTTCATGATCTTTCGTCGGCTTCCTCATAAAACAGATTTGTCTGCCGAGTGTCAAAACCGTATTTCTTTCTGGTACAATCGGATATTTAGATCTAGTTTTCGAGGATATACCACAAAGTATTGCGTCAGAGTGAATCTTATATATTACGATTTCATTTAAGTCAAGTTTTAGTTAAGAAGGTAATGGCTGTTGAAATATTATATATTATATATTTTCTAATCCTCTGTAGAAAGGAGTCAGATAAGTCACAATCAACTGGCACGCTTTAATGTGCTAAACATATTGGACCAGTTTGTAATAGGAATAACTTACACAACGTACAATTATGCAACAACAATCCTTACACATTAAAGCTCAGGAAGTAGTGATTGTAGATCCCACTAATTTTTAAAAAGTAAATTAGGATGACAAAGTTTATAACACTGTAACTAGTAAAACATTGGTTATATTTTCGTGAGTCAATTTTATGAGGTTAAACTTCTCTACGTTACAATTTTTAACAATAACTTATTCTGAATAGACAGAAATTTCAATTCTATCATTCATCTGGATTGAAAAAAAAGTTTTGAGTAAATTCTTGAAACATCATTCGTAGATACTAATCCTCAATTTCAGATCTTCCTCATATTGTCTCATCAAATCTAACCTTTTTCAAAGTAATTTTAATCTTACACCTTAAAAACATACGCATAGATTAATATCACAGTTTTGTTTTTACTTTTGATTCCTGCGTTTTTTCAAAAGAATATTCCGATAACTGATAATTTATTATATAACTTTTATTTTCATTGAGGAAACGCTTGATATTGATTTCGCTTCATTCACTTTGCAATCTGAAAATCGTGTACCATCGACATTTTATAGGTATCTGTGTAATAAATATCATTTTTCAATCAAGGAAATTCTGCAGCAACGATATGAGCTATACAAAGTTCGGATAGGGTGCAAGGTCTACTACTCAAACTGATAAGCGGCTCTTATGCACCACATTATTTTTTGCTATCGTATTATTGTCAAGAAAAATTGTACTGTAATAGTTTTTTTAAACTTCAAATACAATAAATTATAGTCCCGATACAACAAATTAAGCCTTATGCGTTATTGTCTAAACACAAACACAATATAAGCTTGCGGATCTTTTTTTTTGTTTATTATTTTGATGTAAAGATAAATTTATCATAGATATCGGTAATATAGTAAGTACATTCACAAACATAATTCTAAGATAGGTGAAGGTATATTAGCATATATAACTGACTCTGATGGCATTTACCTATCAAATCTTTTTTCAACGTACAGCGCAAAGCCTCCATACGTGATATAAATCGCTATATTTTTAAAATAGCCTCAATTTGAATAAACATCGAATCTTGATAAATTTCTCTCATATTGATACCAAGTTAATTCAAGCAGTCAATTTAAAATGATTGATGAGACGAAAAAAACCACCTTGACCCCGGACTCGAACCGGGGAGCTCCTTTTTGCAGGGAGGGCACGCTACCACTTGTGTTATCGAGGCCTCGGCGATTCCCCTCGTCTCATCAAGTCAAATTCTAAACGCTATTTTTAGAGTCATTTATATATGTGAATACATCTTCACCTATTTCAGAATCATGTTTGTGAATGCATTAAAAGTACGCTTTGGTTGAAAAGAATAGCGTTTAGAATTTGACTTGATGAGACGAGAGGAATCGCCGAGGCCTCGGTGGCGCAAGTGGTAGCGTGCCTTCCCGGCAAGAAGGAGCTCCCCGGTTCAACTTCGAGGTTAAGGTGGGTTTTTTTGTCTCATCAATAATTTTAATTTGACTACTTGAATTTTTTTGGTATAAATATGAAAGAAATTCATCAAAATTTGATGCTTATCAACATTAGGGCTATTAAAAAAAATATAGCGATTTATATTACGTATGGAGGCTTCGCGCTGTACGTTGAAAAAAGATTTGATAGGTAAATGCCAATAAAGTTATTCATATATGCGAATACATTTTCAGCTATCTATGACCATGTTCGTTAATGTATTAAAAGTACGCTTTGGCTGAAAAGAATAGCGTTTGGAATTTGACTTGATGAGACGAGGGGATTCGCCGAGGCGCCTCGGGGGCGCAAGTGGTAGCGGGCCGTCCCGGCAAGAAGGAGCTCCCTGGTTAGACTCCGGGGTTAAGGTGGTTTTTTTCGTCTTATCAATTAGTTTAATTTAAATACTGGAATTAACTTGGTATGAATATGAAAGAAATTAATCAAAATTTGATGTTTATTAAAATTAGGGATATTCAAAAAATATAGCGATTTACATCACGTATGGAGGCCTTGCGCTGTACGTTTGAAAAATATTCGATGGGTAAATGCCATCAGAGTCATTTATACTTGCGAATATAGTGAGAACTTTTTAAAATGATCTATTTATTTCAAATTTAGTTTTCACTAGATTCAACACAATTTACTGTAATTTTGTAATTAGGACATCGAATAATCTAAACATGTCGTGCTATACTACAGATTTGTTTGTTTTTCAATCCGATTAGGGTCTGGTTTCAGTTTAAAATGTGATGGCAGACGAAATATTATAAAATATTTATTTTCTAATACTCTTCAAAAAAAAGTCAGATGAGTAAGAATCCACGAGCACCTTTGAGCGTGCTCAACATATTACAGCAGTTTGTAACTTATTTTGTTGTAAAATTATGCAACAATAATCCTTACACATTTAAGCTCAGAAATTCATTTTTGTAGATCTTACTACGTTTTTAAAAGGAAATAAGGAAGACGAAATTCAATACTCTTCAACAGGCAAAAAATTTCTTATATTTTCACAAGTTGATTTTATGTGATTAAACTTTCTAACATTGGAATTTTTAACAATAACATAGACAGAAATTTCGGTTTAATAATTTAATAAAATTTAAAATACATGTTCTAAGTAAATTCTTTAAACCTAATTAGTAAATATTGATCCTAAATTTCTAATCTTTTTTATATTTTCTCATCAAATCGAACTTTCTTCCAAGTAGTGTAATCGTACACCTAGGAAGCAAACGCATAGTTTGATATAATAGTTTTGTAGTTACTTTTTATCCATGTGGGTCATTTTTAAAGAGTATTCCGATAACCAATTTTTGATAATCTAAATTTTAGTGCCATTAAGGATGACGTTATCGCTTGATATTGATTTCTTTTTATTTACTTTGTAATCCAAAAAGCGTATACAAGCGAAGTAAAATAGGTGTTTGTGCTATAATTATTATTGTTTATTAAATAAAATCCTGCAGATACCATAAGCCATGTACAAAATTACGGTTTTGTGCGCAGTCTATTGTTTAGACTGATATGTGGCTCCTAGTCACCGCATTATATTTTGCTATCGCATTATTGTCAAGAAAAAATTTTCTACAATGGTTTTTTCAAACTTATTGTACAATATATTACAGACCTGGATAACAAATTAAGCCTGACGCTGCAATGTCCAATCAAAAATGCAATATAAGCTTTTATAGGTTTTTTTTGTTTAATATTTTGATGAAAAGATGAAATAATCGTAAATATAGGTGTTGTTGTGTGTAATTCCAAAAATAAGTAGTATATATTCAGGGTTTTTTTTACTTAGTAGAACACAATTTAGTGTAATTAAACAATAGGGGCATCACATAATTTGAATATGGCGTGATATTATTGTTTATAGATGTTGTATCAACAAGCAGTTTAATTTTGTAACGTATTAGTTGCTGCTTCCAAACACGATTATCTGACGTGTTCTAACTGAATGTCTGGCCAGCAAACATAGAACATATAAAGCCACTTATTACTCATATAACACAAAATTTCTACCAAAGTAGATCATGATATATTTATCAATTGCTGCTAAATTTTTTTTTACAGAGCTTCAAGACATTTTCAGTGTTTGCTCTTACTTTTATTTCTTTTATAATATGTTTGATCTGTTATTCATGTATGTATAAAAATCGGTCGAATTTAATTTTTAATAATTATGAGGTTAAGTTAAGATAGACTTATTTCTGACCTCATACAAAATTGATGTTAGAAACTGATAAAAGTATCTAGTACGGTCTGTCTTTAAGAATCTTACATGCACTTTTTTTTAAATCAGCACAACGATTACCATACCAAATAATTTCTGTTTAATAATTTTGACCTTGCAACTTCAGCTCAGATAGCACCAGATAAGTAAGCCTTTGGTTTAGACAAATGTATACCTATAGCCATTTATATTTTTAAAGCTATTATTAGCTGAAATATTTTTTTTCCGCACCTTATCAATAGTTTATAATCTTTAGTCTGCTCTTTTATAGAACAGATATGTCCGCCAAGTGTCAAAACCGTATGTCTGTCTAGTACAATAGGATATCTAGAGCTAGTTTTCGAGAATATACCACAAAGTATTGCGTCAAATTATATCCTACATCTTACAATTTTATATGAGTCAAGTTTCAGTTAAAAATACAATGGCAGTTGAAATATTACATAATATTCATTGTTTAATTGTTTTTAAATAGGAGTCATACAAGTACCAATCATCGGGCACGCTTTAATGTGCTAAACATATTGTAGCAGTTTGTAAAAGGAATAACTTATTCAAACATAGCATTATGCAAAAACAACCCTAACACATTTAAGCTCAGAAAAAATTTCTTGTATATCCTACTACTTTTTAAAAGAAAATTAGAAAAACAAAATTTATTACACTTTAATTTGCAAAACATTTCTTATATTTATAAGTTGATTTTATGCGATTAAACTTTCTAACGCTACAATTGTTCAATAACTTGCTGCTTGTACACAGAAATTCAAGTATTATAACTCATCTTGATTCAGAAAAAAGTTTTCAGGGAATTCTGTAAACTTAGTAGGTATACATTAATTCTAAATTTCCAATATTTTATATATTGTCTCATCAAATCGAACTTTCTTCCAGTAGTGTAATCGTACACCTAGGAAGCAAACGCATAGCTTGATATTTCAGTTTTGTGTTAATTTTTTATTCATGTGTGTCGTTGTATGAGAGTATTATGACTACAGATATGTTACAAATTAAATTTAAGTGCCATTTAGGATGACGTTATCGCTTGATAATTATTTCATTTCATTCCTTTTGCAATCTAAAAAGCGCATACCAGTAAAGTTAAATAGGTGTATGTGCAATAAATATTACCTTAATAATGGAAATCCTACAGCCGCAACAAGTCGTGTACAAAATGGAAGTAGTATGCATAGTCTACTATTCAAACTAACGTGTGTCTCTCATGCCCTGCATTATTTTTTTCTATCGTATTATTGCCAAGAAAAATGGTAGTTCAAAATTTTTTATAATTTTAAGTACAATATTTTATAGTCCTGAAATAAGAGATTGAGTCTTATGCTTTATTGTCTCATTACAAATACAATATAGGCTTGTATGGATTTTTTTCCTTTTTATCTAAATAAATAAATCAAATAATCATAAATATTGGTGATATAGTGTGTAATTTCAAAATGATCTATTTATTTTAAAAGTTACTTCTCAATAAATTTAACACGATTGACTGCAATTAGGCAATAAAGGCATTGAATAATTTGGATATGGCGGGCTATTATGTTTTATAGACTTCGTATCAAACAGCAATTTAATTTTTCAACTTAATGATTGCTGCTTCCGAACACGATCATCTGATGTGTTATAACCGTTTATCTGTCGAGCGCTAAAGCAACTTATAACGCTTAAAACACAAAGTTTTTACCAAGGATGATCATTATATATTTATCAACAACTACTTGATCATTTTCAAGCAAATTATACGATTGAACTTATTATGTAAATTATATACACTGTATTGCAAGTTAAAATAAACAGATACAAGTTTTTTTTTCCTTTAAAACCTAAATATATTTTAAGTGTTAGCCTTTCTTTTTTATTTCTTTTTTAATTTGTTTGATCAGTAGATCACGTATCTATAAAAATCAATCGAATTTTATTTTTATCAATTATTAGGTTAAGTTAAAATCGATTCTTTTCTGACCTTAAACACAATTTATCTTATAAATTGATGAATGTTTTGAAGAAGGTCTGTCTTTAATAATTTTAAACAAAAATTTTATTTCAATGATCAGCACAACGATGACCGTACCAAATTTTTTTTTTCCTAATGTTGCCTTAGCAAGATTAGCTCAGATGGTACCAGATAGGTAAGCATTCTGTTTTGTAAGATGTATACCTATAGCCGTTTATATTTTTGACGCTATCATTAGCTAGAATATTTGCTTTTCTATACCCTTTTACCAGTTCATAATCCTTAATCTGCTTCTCCAAACAACACATTTATCTACCGAGTGTTAAAACTGTATGTCTGTCTAGAATAGTAGGATATTTAGAGCTAGTTTTTGAGGATACACCACAATGTATTGTGTCAGAGTAGATAGTATATCTTACAATTTCATATAAGTCAAGTTTTAGTTAAAAATCTTATGGCAGTTGAAAAGTTACAAAATATTTATTTACTGATTCTCTTTGAAAAGGAGTCAGAAAAGAAACAATTAACGGTACGCAAGGTTCCTCAAGGCCGTATAAGGATTCGACTGGACCAATCAACTGAAGTCGCGCAATAAAATATCATAAAATCGTGACGTTAGTTTTTTCTTGGGAAATAACGAAGTTAATGAGTTTTTCAATATTCTTGTCATAATTGTGTAAGTATGATCTAAATATTATATGCGTTGTTTCTGACACAATTGTTGCAACTCTGTACTTTATGTCACAAATAATTTTATTCAGAAAAAAAATACAAGTAAACCCTTTAAAGAGCCAATACAAGCTATCAACGTATTCATGAATACGCATATTCAAAACTTTAACTCGAAAATATTTAGTCAGCAATCGATAGATTTACTCATATGGACTAAACTCTTTGCCTAAAGGTTATTAATTCTATTTATGAATAAATAATGAGCATGCATATCCCATTATTATTCACCATTACACTGTTATTACTCAGAACAGAACCATTAGTTACAGAAAAAAAACGGTTTGTCCTTTAACATCTATACTGCTTTACTATATTGTTTCATTTGCTAAATGAGAATACGCACTCCATACACTAATAAATCATGAGTAACTTTGATGTAATGCTAAATGTTTTAAGAGTGATAGTAAATGCTGCATATCCTAAAATTACTGCTATACTTTTGCTACATTTGGTATTTAACATTATCTGATTTAGTTTAAGATTTTAATCTGGATGAATATTGTGATACTTCGGTTTTAAACTCTAAAGTAAGGTTTTAAAACCGTTTGTCACAAGAATAGAGACTACCACTACCTGGAAGTAATCGTTCTACACAGCTTTGTGTATGTTTTACATATATTTATCACTGTTGTTGTTATGATAATCTGAGCACATTAGAGTGATATGTATTTCAATTTAATCAGAAATATAATTTAAATTATCCAATAGAAAAGTGTCGAAACCTTTAAGTAGTATGGAGAGCAAGAATCTGCCTTTGGTAGCAATAATTGTTATCCATAGCTGCATGTACCCTATGTACACGCATGTATAACATCTATATAGCTATGTATAAAAAGTGTCAAAACCGGTAAATTGCATATATATATACATCTATATATACACATATTTACAAGCTTCATTTGAAAATACACGTGGCAGTCAATCACTAACGGGGGGTCAACAACTGTACCGTTCTGATTGTAGAGCTGACTTTTCGTAATAAATTTAGATCAACATTTATGACTACTGTACTCTTTCTCGTTCGTATGATTTTTTTGGTAATTATGCAGTTTAGCACTCACACTTTAAAACAGTATACACTTTTGGGGGGGTGGGTGGTGTTGGGTTAATTTAAACAAAAAAAAAATTTGGAAATAAATTTAAAAAAAAAAAAATTTGTTACCTAAAAAATTTTACAAAAAAATGCTTTCCGCCACAAAATTCATGTATATTCTTGTTAGCAGTGTTAAAATATATAACATATTTAATTTTGAAGCAAATTGGAGGTGTGAGTGCTAAACTGCATAATTACCATTTTTTTTTATGGACGTCTAAATTTCCGATTCGTTATAAAGATTTTTTGCAAAACTCACTTGCTAATGTTTTTTTTTGTATTGTGACTTTTTATATGATTTTCACAGTGCATTAAAAAAAAATTGTTTATAACAATGAATGTACTCATATATCATAATTTTTTCAGTTATCGATTTTATGTTTTGTCTTCTTTTCTACAAAAAATAGCGACACAATGAACTTTAAAATTTAGTTGAAAATCAAATAAAATTGTTGAAAAGTCTAAATAAAAAAGTTAATTGAAACAATAATTTTCTTCTTTTAAAAAAAGAACCAGTGTCACGTGACTGAAGCCAAAACTTGAGCTAATTTGATTGGTCGCATGCGATGACATAGTCTGAAGAGCGGGTGAATTTTAAAATAGTGTAGTTTCGTGCAAGCTTACAAATATATGGTGAGTAAATTTATTTCGATTTTTTGTATATGAATATTTGTTAAAATAATATTTGAATAAAGCGTGTCAAGAAGTATGGATTATTTTAGTAAGTGAAAATGGATTATTTAAGTTAGGTGAAAATAAAGTAGGAGACCCCGGAAAAGTTTAAATGATTTTGATACCTCAAAATAATCCTGGAAACTAAAAGAAAAACTGTCTTGAGACCATAGCATTATTATAACATCAACAATTATTTAAGAGAATATGCTTTTTTTTAACTATGTCAAATTGTGACCCTACTTACCGACTGTTCAATATAAGATGATATAATCCTACATTAAAAAAGTGATGCGTCGCTTTTTAAACCGCGACTATTTTGTATTAAAAAAGTGATGCGCCGCTTTTTAAAACGCGATTTGATTGGTTGTCGATGTTGGACCTCATTGGTAAGTCTCGTAATGAGCACTAAATTTAAAATTCAGAACTAATTGTAATTTAACAGTTTTATTTTAATTTCCAACTATAATGTGCTAGCATTTATTACACATGTACACTGCATGAATCGGTTGTTAATCGCAACTCATAAGCTTTTACGTGGAAGTATATTTTCGCAG
>JAPYYV010005210.1:0-15677 GCA_030522625.1 Copidosoma aretas | reverse complement strand
GATGCTTAAAAAATGGCAATTGGGACTATGAATCCCCCCCCCCCCCCGAACCGCGACAACGACCTTACGGGCTAAGGGAAAGAAACGAAAAGTGTGTCCAACTCACTCGTGCCGATGTGCACCCTCTTCATCCAGGGATAGATCTGGGGCGGGTTCTGGCCCGAGCCGCCTCCCTTGCTCGACGAGTTGTTCCCGGCACTGCTCGTGCTCGACGTCGACGAGGCCGGCGACGAGGCCGACGATGCCGTCGTCAGGGTCCCCGTCGTTCCCCCCGCCTCCCCCCGTCCGGCCGCGGCGGCACCGACACTCGGCGACGACGACGACGAGGCGACCGAGAGGCCCGATCTGGCCGAGCCAACGGCCGCCGCGGCCGGGCCACTGGTCCCGGGCTGCTGCTGCTTGCCGCCCGGCGGCCCCAGTCCCGGGGCCGGGCTGTTGCGCGCGTTGGCCGAGGTCGTCAGGTCCTGGGGACTCGAGACGCCCGCCGAGGCGGAGGACGTCGAGTCGGCGTACTTGCAGCTCGAGGCGGCGGCCGCGGCGACCGCCGCCGACTGGTTGGCCGCCGCCGCGGCCGCGGCTGCCACCGCGGCTGCCTGGAGCAGCGGACTCGTGGGGTCGCCGTGGAGCTGCTGCTGCTGCTGGGCCTGCAGGTGTTGCTGCTGCTGCTGCTGCTGCTGCTGGTGGTGCTGCACGGCGGCGGCGGCGGCGGCGGCCGCGTGCAGACTGTGGGATGAGGCGCCGAGCCGGGGTTGGGGCTGGAGCTGGGTGTAGTCGATCATGCCCGGGGGCGCCGAGTGCTGCATGGCCGAGGTCGCGGCCGGGGCGGCGTACGGGTGCTGGGGGTAATGCTGCTGGGGCGAGTAGCAGGGCGCGGGGTAGCCGGCGCTCGCCGCGTTCGGGTTGTAGTAATCGGCCCCGGCGGGCGAGGCCGCCTGCAGGGAGTCGCTGGGCGAGCCGGCCGTGGTGCCCCTGGGGCCCTGCTGCTGGGCCTGGGCGTTGGCGTAGCAGGAGGCGAGGGGGTTGACGAACTGGTAAGAACTCATGGCTGCGGCGGCTGATGCGGTGGCGGTGAGTCGATTCGGGGGCTATCTCTCTCTCTCTCTCTCTCTCTGCCTACTCGTCGGTCGGGGGACGCCGAGTCATCGTCGCACTTGTGTCGTCGCTCGCGGGGAATCGGTGCAACGATCGATCGTCTCTTTGCTCCCTTCTCACCGTATCGGCATCGCAAACGCACTATTGTTTTTCCCTCAAACGATCACACACTGCCGGTACATTTCGAGTCCCTTTGCGCGCTCGAGCAACTCACCCAAACGAGCGAGCACCAATCGGCGATGATCTCTCCGTTCCTCTGTCAGCCACCACACGGGACCGCCACGTGCTCGGAGGGCTATAAAACTGTCGGGCGCTGCTTCACGGCCTCTTGCGCGCCGGGCTCTGAGAGTGGCGGTCGCGCAATTAAGTACAAGGGCCGACGACGAAGGCGTGCACGGATGAACGGTGGGGGAGAAAGAGGCTCCCTCTCTCCTTCTCACATCGGTGGGGCGCGTTGGGCCCCGTACGATCGGGTCTGCCCCATGATCCGCGGAAACCTGAACGTTGGTCCGAAAAGTCGCGCACTGCTCCTCGTGTATTAGTGGCGGTAGTCCCGTCCTTTGCGGTAAAACCGAGCAAGGGAAAAACAGCCGGGAGGCCGAGAGGTCGGACGCAACGGCGATCAACCGAGGAGGCACGAGAGAGCGCGATCTCCGGTCCAACGGTACGTCACAGCCCTCCCTCGCTCGCTGACTCTCCGTCGCGATGCGTGCGCGGAAGGCGGCTGGTATCGTACTGACTGCGGCCGCGGCGAGCGAGCTGAGAGGCCTCGCGGGATCCTCGGCTCGGGCGGGCCGGCGAGTGGTGGCTCGCCCCGCGCGGTAGCTGTCACGTGCCGCGCTATTGCTGCTGCTGCTGCTCGTGTCAAGAGGCCTGGGCTGGCTCGCGCGCACCGAAAGCAGCGGCAGCAGCAGCTACCACGGCGACGACCAATCCCCGTCGTTCGTCAAACCTTGATTGGTCTCTCCCGCCGGCGCGCCGGATTCTTCAACCCCGTTCGACTCGCTCTCCTTCTTCTCTGCGCGCTGCTTCTTTTTCCACCGCCTCCCCTCTCGCTCGCTCTCGCGCGGTTCCCGAGTCGTTCGGCTCGTGTAGGGCCACTACTGTACGCGCGTACCCGCTCGCCCTCTCTTGCCGAGTGACAAGCTACTACCCGGAGCCAAAGAAGTGGAAGAGGGGTGCGCGTGTGTAAGTGGCCGGGGGTGGGGGTGCCTGCAAACATTTACGTACGCGAAGACCAAGAGAGAGAGAGAGAGAGAGAGAGAGAGAGAGAGAGAGAGAAAAGGGGGGCTAATGGAGAGATGTTCGGGAAGCTCTGGTTTCCATTCCCAGGGTGGGGGGAGAGAGGGGAGGAAAGGAGTGGGACACAGTGGGTAAACGGGCGTGCGGTGTATCCCCGGTGATCTTGTTCTTATGAGGGCCCAGCGTAGTTTCGGTCATCATCGGCTTGCTCCAGTACCCATGCTACTTGGTTGCATCCTGGATGGGCGGCAGCACGGGACGGGGCACTTGTTACGTTACGATTTGTTCGACTCTGACTTGGGTTTGCTGGTGGAATCGTATTCTAGTCAACATTTTTGGATTTCGATGTTTCATTGGTTCTGAGGGACAATTTTCTCAGGGTTTTTTATTTCGTGCGAATTGAATTGTGCTTAACCTACTGAATCCATCGAACGATCACTTGAGAGATCTGTTTGTTCAAGTTATCCAAAGACTCCATGGTCATGGTAAGTATGTTGCGTCCCAAGGAATCCTCTCGTCAAAACTCGTCGAACGATTTCCCAGTCTTTATGAAAATTCGAGCCTTCTGACCCTCCACTCAAAAGTATGAGTAAAAGCTCTTTGAATTCTGCAGGAAAGCTCCAGAGGTCTCGGACAACCGAGAGCGATACATTAATTACCCACTTGCTATTCGGTTGAACCAATTACCTAGAAGTACCTAGACGATTGGCTTGTGATACATTGCCCGATCGTTGTTCAGCCGAACCAGTTCCATGGATCATCGATGGAAACCACATTCCCTCTCGTCAACATCATTGCCTGAAAAAGTTTTCCAACATCCCCGCAACCACCAAAACCCAAAATAACCATCAGAGACGAATCCCAACCATCTCTCAACGCACACGTGCAACCCATCAACACCGGAGGGACGCAACAACAGCAACAACAACGAATCGTTTGTGCAGCGGGCCATCGGGCCGATCCAAAGAACCAGCACGCACAAAGAGCGCACACAGGAGTGCCTCCGCCGCGATTCCCGCAAAGCCTGGCGGAGGGAGCGAGAGCAGAGGCCATACATGCAAGGAAGGGGGAGCCGAGCGCATAAGTCAGAGCCGGCGGTCGCGGCTGACAGTTTTATGAGAGTTTGATAGTCCCGCTCGCGCGCGCCTCTCTTTCCGCCGCTCTCTGGGCTGCACGAGCTCGGGGAACGCTTTGCGGATCCTTAATTCCCCGTATCTCTGCGAGCGTGTCCTGTAAGGCTCCTGCTTCCGTCGCGAGGAGGAGATGAAGACGAGAGCGAACCGGACAACGGGAGGGGGGGGGGGGGGGGGAATTTGCCCTGCGTTTGCCCGTAAATTTAGACCTGTTGCCGGAGCACGCGTGGGATGGTGGGATCGAAGAGTAAGGAGCGCGGGGGAGTCGCTCGTACACCGAGTGCTTCTCATGCTGTTATGCGACCGTCCGTGCGACCGAACTGCAGCCGTCGGAGCGCGCGTCCTGCGCAGTCCTCGCTTGCGCTCTGGCCGGCTGCATCTGTGTATCCCTTGGCCGCGTAGCCTCTGAACCGGAGTGAAAAGAAGAGGAAGCGAAGCGAGAGAGGGATACACTGCCGAGGAGGGAGGGGAGGTCGTCGCAGGAGGCGGAGCCCTCTCTTCTTCCTCTCTCTCTCTCTCTCTCTATATGCGTGCCCTGCGGTCGTGCTCTCTCTCTCTTTTTTTTTTTTTTCGTCGCTCCTTCGGGGTTCGGTAATCCGGGCGAGCCCCCTGTCCCCGTGTCTCCGGCCGCGTCCCGATAATTGGCACCGATGATCATTATGAGATTTTAAAAGCGCGCACATCCCTCTCGAGCTCGTTTGGAGCGGCCGCGAGTGTGGTCGACGATCGCTCTTTGGGTAGTTTTTTGTATTCCCGTAGGTCCTTTTTTTCCTTGTTCATCCAACCAAACACCGGACGGATACTCCGTGGGAAGGATTTTTATTTTGGGCTCCAAAAACGAGAGTTTCGAAAAGCCCATCGTCCCATGGCAGTTTTCGATACGCGGTAAGGATACATAATTCGTTCGGCCGCGGGAGCATAATTGTTTCCTGGTTCGTAATTACAATCCCGGGACAGATTATTACAGGCATTTACGCAAGAATTAATCAGTCCTCACCGTACGGGTGGAAAAAAAAACAGCATCGACGTCCGATCGGCGGACAATTAATTTTTCGAAAACTAATTACAGTCCGGCAAGGTTTTTCGCGAAAATCCAATATCCCGTATCGGTGAGACGCAAGGATCTCCTATCGTCCGGCGAGCTGCGTCCTTCGGCCACCAGATGGTGTCCCAGGTACGGCGCTGAATTGAAACTCGCGCCCGCCTCCTGGCAGAGCTACCCCCACCACAGTGTCTCACCCCCTCCCTCCGCTCCGCGCTCCTTCTCTCTCCCTCGGAGTCCACTTTGCGTGTGTATACATCAGCCACCTCCTCCACCTCCGAGCGATCGGCAAAACGTGCTCTGCAGCAGCCGTCTATAGTGATACGCAGTGGCTCCCCCACCTCGAGCACCCCGTCTTCCTCCTTCTCTCTCTGCGTGCGTTTTGCCCGTGTATACCTTCTCTGCTCTGCATACTTTGGAAGACAGTTGTTTGGGCCCCTTGCGCCCTCCGACGTGGGATCCTCTGCTGCGGGAGGATGTCTGGTCCTTGACTCTTACCTAATTAGTTTTCCTTTTTTTCCCCTCCCTCTCTTTCGAGAGAGAACCGTGCGAGATCGATAATTTTGTTTTGTTTTTTGGAAGGATTATTACAATTAAACGATGATTTTTTCACCTCTTATTTCATGTTATTTCTTGTATTTATTTTTCCGTACGTCGATTTTTCATAAATATTATTTTATTGATATATTTAACAACTCTTTGGGAATAAAAATTGCAAGTAGAATGAATAATAAACATTTTTCATGAAAAAATATATTTGGTCCGTCCGACGGATCATAAAAAAAAAATAGACTCGTATTTTTTTTTTCTTCTCGTAAATAAAAAATACATGCCTATTATTTTTTGATAATCCATGTCTGACGGACCAAATAGATTTTTTCATCAGAAATGCTGATTGAAAAACTTCTTCCGATGCTGCTGATAATTTGAAACCATACCTTTACTGTGTATTGTTGTAAAATAAATTATTTAACATCACATCATGGATAATGTCGAATTCATATTATTATTAAATAATCGGAAATCAGCATTTTGAGAATAATTACGAGTGGCACATCTCTAACTTTTAAAAAATTGTGTGAAATAAGTTATATTAGCATAGTAAAAACAAAATGGTTGATGAATTTTGATATTGAAATTCTCTTAACAAAATATGTACAAACCTATTAATGATTGAAATAGAGCGCCTCTCGGCTCATTCGGTTATATTTACCGACCATGCTTATAGTCTTACAAAGAGACGCATATAACTCTCGTAACTGGTCCTGTGAACAGAGTTGTCTCTGCAATTCTGGTTCTTCGGTGCAGAGAAAAACATAGATATAAGAAGTCGGACGATCAGTTTCCGACGTTTTCAACCTGTACCTGCTCAGATCCAAGTATGTTTGTCGGTGGTACCCTCGCATCGGAATTTGTAATAAAGTCGTCGTAAACGCAGAAAAAGCGCATTCGGAAGGCCTCATGAATCACTACACTGTCGGTATGAAGCGAGCCGCCGGTACGAGTGTATGCTTAATACTTTTAGAGACGCTTCGGTAGCGCTGCATTATGCATTTTTTTTTTGTTCTTTCGTCTGTGGTTCTTTTTTTGTGACATTGATTTTGTTATTTAAGAAGAGAGAAATTTTTTGTTTGATCGTGCATAATGTTGTTGAGTGCAGTATTTGTATTCATTCATACGTATTTATTTATCAATTCATCATTATTTAATTTTTAGTTTCATGTAAAATTTTCTTCAAGAAGGATTTGTAATTTTTCATGGTTTTATAATTTTGCTATGATATAAATATAATCTTTTCACTTTTTTTTAACACAAAAATGTTCAAACTCCTTTTCATCGCAACATTAAATATTAAACGCTTTTTTTTAGAGTTTTTTTCATTAAAAATGTTTTTACTTAAATTTAACACAAAAATATTAATAATAAAAAGAAAGTGACAAACATTTATTTACTAAGTAATTGCCGGTGAATAATAAATTACCGAACTCAAACAGTGAATTTTTAATTTTTACTGTTTGGTATTGCTACCTAAAGCCGATTCAAGTTGAATTTCCGAATAAATTTGTTGTTTCAAACAAATTATGGTTAACCAAAAATTTTTGAGCACGCAGCCTGTAGTTGTTTTCATAAACTTTTAATTGTCATTCAAAATTTTATAAGGATAAGAAAAAATATTTGAAAAAATGTTTGTAAATATAATTATAATAATAGTATACTCATTTCCCAATGCCAGACTTATATACCTGTATCCCTAATAAGTATTAAAGTACTAAACCGATGTTGACTTCTAGAGAGAAAAAAATAATATTTACAAATTTGAAAAAAAGTTTTTAACAGACCTATTTCATAAAAAACTTTAAAAACAAAAAATTTATATTAACAAATTTTAATTTGTGAGTATACCACGTGTAAAGTAGCAAAAAAAAAAAATTGTAAAGCTTTAAATCTTAAAAATTGGTCCAGGATATTTTGAGGTGTACCTGATTTCGTACACACACGTTCACACGCATACCCACACATACGTGCAGAGAGGTACATCGTTTCTATTTCTTGGTGTTTCATTTCTTCTTCTAATATGATAGGTTTGTGATATTTTTTTAATAACAATTTTACTTTCTACCGATACGAAGCTTTACTCATTATAAAAAATGAATAATTGGACGATGAAAAACTTATGGTTCAATAAAATAAAATAACGGAGCTTTTACGTTATAAAATAGAAGGACTTTTTTGGTAATTAACCAATAAAATAAACGAACCAACAAGTGTATTCGGACCTCATAACATGTGTATTCCATTGATTTTTGCGATTTATTTAAATTCTGTCATGTTGAGATACGCGAAAATATTCAAAATGTCACTGCCCGCTGTACTAACAAATCGGTTACAACCAAATATTTTGAAAATCTTGATTTAAATTTTTTTAGCGATAATCATTGTCATCATCAAATTTTAGAGCACACACAAAAATAGTAGAATTCTTCTTTTTCTCAAGTGTTTATCTGAGAAATTAAATAAAAATATAGCAACTTCATGTTTAAGTAAATTGAACTGCAAAACCCAAAGTAATCTCATACCTATACGCGTGCCAGCCATGATGGACTCCAAGCCAATGGGAAACTATCCATCAAGCAGAATATCGACCTTTGCCCTCTTCTTACAGCCCTTGCGAATCGTCTACACGTCCGTAGCCATTCCCTCTTTTAAAATTTTAATGAAGTTCACTTTAATTTGAATTTTTGTGGATTCTAGATTCAGAACATTCGATAGGCTTTTTAAAGAATTGGTTGAATCGTTTAATTGATATACGTGTTACTGATTTTTCAGTGATATGATTTACCAAATTATAAAAACGGTAAAAATTCGATATTTTATTAATAAATAATGTTTGTGACTCATGGATAACGTCGAATGTACACTAATACATAATATCATTTTATGCCAAAAAACTTTATTTCAATATAAAGTGCGCCTTATCATTACAATTTACAACTAATAGACTAGCGAGGTCAATGGAAGGGTTTAATTACATCTAAGGGAATAAAGTATCTTACACGTTATACTGAAACAATTATTATTATAATTAAAATAGATCCACTGCGTAAGTCTAGCCGGATATAACAAGTTTTTCCCGGTATCCAAGTACTATTTACAAATTATAAAACTACTTGTTAGTGTACACGATATTCGTAATAAAATATAACTTTGGACATTCACCTCACAATATTGCTGCTTCTTCAAGGAAATTCCTATTTGTACTGCTCTGAACACATATTGTGCGAATCGAATTGAAAAGTATTTTTGGAGTTTGGTTCCCTAATCGTACAAAGAACATGAAAAGTTATTGTTACTATGTGAAAGAGTTCGCATTAAAATTACGACATGACGCTCTTATTTATTTACAACAACAACTTCGCTTGGGAATCAACGCATCGCTAATATTACAATTCAACATCACTTTCTGTCTTTAGAAATCAAAAAGATTTCTCTCGCTCATGGAAATCATATTTTTTTTGCATCCGTCTACACGCTCTCCAAGACCCCCCTTTCGGCGAGCATCAAAGCGACCTCTCGAGTATACACATACTATAATCCCACACTATACGCGTACCTGTTCGAGCTGCAGTTCACACAAACGCGAAACGTATCCATACCTACTTTCACTTCTTCACCCTTTCCCGGCGACGCGTCGCGCCTTAAATCATCCGACGAATAATTTTTCCCGCGAGCGCTCGAATATACAACCTCGCCGCGCGCTGACATTAATATATAATTCACGCGGAGGCGAAAATCACGCGGAAGGAAAAGCCCGCCGTAAACGCTTTTCAATCAACGCTCTGTCGGGCTGCGCACTTTTTCCGAGTCTCGTGTATATAATTGCGCTATTACTTACGTTTGCTCTCCCATTCATTTTCACCGCGCGCCTCGAGCAATGGGTATAATAGTCTCTCTTGAATTCACAGGCGGCCGATTCATTAGCGTCCGCGTTATTTAATCACTATAGGCTGTCGCACACACTCAATACGCGCGGCGCGTCGCAAGGATCGTCAGCGAATTATCGAGGAAACGGGTGAAAAAAACATTTTCGAAAACGAGGCACGCCGAGCTGCGCGTGCCCGGTGCTCACGGCCATCTTCTTTTTCGACGTTGGACTGCAGCTGCGCGCCGGCTAGCTTTGGTCGGGGACTCTCCCCCCACCAATCTCACCCTGCTCGCATGGTCTAGCCACCCCTCGTGTACAGTGCACCAGGACTACACTTCCAACCGCCCTATACGGTGTGCCTTCTGCATGCAGCCGTTTCCATTCTACTGCACGATGAGAGCCGATTGCGATAAAACACACAATGGGGCATTTTTCGATAAACATTGATCGAGCCTTTTATTACGTGGGGAGGGCTTGGTTTCTTGTCGGCGTAAATGGTAGTGTAACTGTCCGGAGAACGGGAGGCTGTCGGCTCGATCTCGACTGCAGGCCCCCGCGATTTTTCTATTATCACGAATCGGTTTTTAATTATTTTCATTGTTGTATTTTTTTTTAACTTCATCCAGCATTATCTTCGCAAAAGAATTTTAAGATTTGTGAAAGATAAAAAAATTGTCTGGTATGTTTGTTCAGAATATTTGTATTAGCTTTGTGCGCCGGATAAAAATTTACTTTGTTGCTTTTTTGACAAAAAAAGTTAACGCGTGTCTCGAGATATTTTTCATCGATCAATCAACTATTTCAAATTTTGAAGTAAATAAATTTGCAAATGATGATCTGAACTTTCTATGCAATCATAGTCCAGTTGTTTGTCGATTGGCCGATGTAATATTGTTTACTTAATGCACGCGTAGAAAATCACAATAATTGTAAAAATAATATCGGCAGCAACAAAACATGCGCTTCGAAATATCCTTTTTGGTTCATGATGTTATTTAACCTTTGTAATCGTGTAAACGTAAATAATCAATTCACCGCCTGAAACCCTGCAAAAGTTCTCCGCGATCGCACACAACGCAGCCGAGGATCCTCGCTCCTCCGAAAACCATTAGTCGCGCCTACTTATATCCATACATCATACATATGGGTCATTCCACAAAAAGTGCTATATTCCATGAACCCAAAATTTCAATAAATCATGTTATGTCAAAAAATTTAAAGTTCAAAAAATGTTTTTTCTTGATATGTCTTCGAGATAAAACCGAAAAAATTTATTGCGTGCTCGTTAGATGAAAAAAGCAGGCTAAATTGGCATTACCGTACAATGCGAAGCTATTAAAATTTTCATTTTTACCGGGTTCTGGAACCTACGTTGCTGACTTTTGGATTTTTTACGCTGTGCTATCCAACAGTCTGAGGTTTGGAGAGCCTTTTCTTGAAGTTAAAGAGTTTGCGCCTTTTTTTTGAACTTTGAAAGTTTCCAGATAATAGTTTGGACCCCGCATAACGTAGAAAATGTAATGAAAACGTTACAAACACTGTATTTTGACAATTTCAAAATACGCGTGAAGCTACTTTCTTTTTCGTGAGACGACCCATGTACATCGGCATCGGTAACTTTTCGCACGTAACGAAAGACCAGCACCACCTGTACCCTAGCGCCCGATTATTAATAACGATACCAACGCGGAGCCGCGTCAAAATATTTTCGGAATGACGCATGGAAAAAAGCAACGCAAGCAAGCAAGTAGCCACTTCATCGGAATGCCGCACGAGTATGAGGACGTGAATTTCCACGAGAACTGACCGAGCGATGGGGGAGGGGGGAAGGAAAAAGGGAGGCATCCTAC
This sequence comes from Copidosoma aretas, assembly GCA_030522625.1. Taxonomy (NCBI): domain Eukaryota; kingdom Metazoa; phylum Arthropoda; class Insecta; order Hymenoptera; family Encyrtidae; genus Copidosoma; species Copidosoma aretas. Next base: position 4,895 of record JAPYYV010005210.1, on the reverse strand, counting down.
GGGTCAGGCCCCGGCCGAGCCCTACACTGCAGCTCCTACCTGGCCGACCATAAATCACCAATGGCGGCGCCGGACGCGCTCGCTCAGCTGCGAAACCCCCCGTCTCACGACGAGTCCGCGAGTTTGCCCGTGTGCGCGTACCCCGGCGCCCTGTGATAGACCCCCGCGGGGTTCGGATAGCCCTGATGATGTGACTGCAGGCTCGGGTGCTGCTGCTGCTGCTGCTGCTGCAGAGGGTGGTGCTGCTGCATGTAGCTCATGTAGGCCGCGGCGTGCATCTGCTGCTGTTGGTTCTGCTGTAGGTGGCAGCTCTGTTGGTCCATTATGTGACTGGGGGGCATCTGCTGGTGGGACGACATGTTTGGTAGACGCTGGTTAGTCTGGAGCGTCATGGTCGTGCTCTTGACCATGAGGGTCGTCTCAACGTTAGGCGGCTGCTGGACCATGTCGACCGGTAGATCTTCAAGCTCACCCGCGTGCAGGTGGTGATCCGACGATAGGTTGAAGTCGGGTTTGACGTCCTTCTTGGCCTTCATGCGCCGATTCTGGAACCAGATTTTGATCTGGCGCTCGCTGAGGTTGAGCGTGTGGGCGATATCGATGCGCCGCTTGCGGGTCAGGTATCGATGGTAGTGGAACTCCTTCTCGAGCTCCAGGGTCTGGAAGCGCGTGTACGTCTGGCGCGTGCGCTTTTGTCCGGAGTTGTTGACGTCCGCCGAGCCTGGGAACAGAGACGGAAAGCGTTGGCTGATTTATTGGCGCCTTCTTTGAACTGCGCTGCGCTGCAGGTATAGGTATGAGCGCTCGTTTCGAGATACTCTGGATCTGTAAGGCTCGCCATAAATAGCGCTCTTCTTCCCGCTGCTAGGGTCCAAAGTGGGGCGTGGAATGTTTTTTCGCACGTGGGTTTCCCCGTAAAGCGTGAAATTGCAGCGGGATTTGAAATGCAACTTCTCCGAATGATCTCTAGATGCGTGTGTGTGTGTGTGTACACTCGGATGACGTAAAGCGTGTTTAACCCTTTGGCCATTGAACTGGATATCTGGGCATCAAAGACGGTGTCCAGGTGGTTCCTAGAGTAGTTTTGGTTTTTGGTAACTACACACACCTTGACAACGAAGTTTAATCATCAGAAAACCGCCAGCGATTGAATCTTATCATGCGGGAATCTGTATTTAAGTGCACACAAACACAGAGAGAGGATCTAGAGAAGTTGCATTGCTTTTTAAACCTTTTTTCCAGTTGAAGTCTATGCTCAATAAAGAGATTCACGCAAAACATGAAGATGTAGAACTCAATATGGATAAACATTTCACGATCCACGTGGAAATCAACAAGGGAGTCCATATAAGATCCCACAAGGATTTAGCAGTAGGATTTTGCCTATATGCATACTATAGATATTTACACCTATGCCCTTTTCTAAACGCAGATGTTACATGCAGTAATTAAAAAAAAATACAATAGATTTGTGATGCTGTCAAAGTTTTAAGTCCCTGTTTCAAGTCGTAAGACTTACAGGACTCTTAAATATATCGTTATTTGCTACCTTTGATTATAAAGGATACTGCTTTAGAATTAATACAAGGTTCATAAGTCGTTTACTATTTATAAATATGTCAGCGCTTTGCGTCTCAAGAATTTTATACATCGCAAGTATCGGGAAGAATAACAATTTTTAAATCAAATGTTGTCAACATTGTAATCGTTATTGTATATATACTATGGAATAACTGTTAACCGAAGTAATCTTTTTCCAAAAAATGCACGAATCGCGTTTAGTCCGCGTCACACGAGAGACCCAACAGTTCCAAATTCTCAACCCATGACGTTCCAACTTAAGTAGTATAGTAATCCAAATCCACTCGTAACTCACCGCTTCCACCATTAGTCCCGCTGCAGCCCGACTTCATCCACGGAAAGTCGACCTGGCTCTGCTCCTCCTTGACATCGACGCCCTCGTACAGACAGCTCTTGACGTTGCCGCCGTTGTCACCACCGCTGCTGTAAACCTCCTCGTACCTCGCCGTGCCACCCGCAGGCCCGGCCGGTACCTTCGAGTACCCCGCGCCCACGCCCTGCCCGGCCGCGTATCCCGGATAACTCTGCTCGTAGCTCCTCACCAACTGGCCCACCGGCCTCCGCGGCATCATCGGCTCGTCCAGGGTACCGCTGCTTCCGCTGCCCACGGGCGAGCTCCTGTCGGGTGACGCCGACGAGGCGTAGGCCGGCGACAGGCACTGGGCGTAGGGCGAGGGGACCTGGGGCTCGGGTAGGGCCGCCGCCTGGCTCGGCTGGACGTAGCTGGCGTAGCTCCCGCTGACGGCCTCCTTCCCGTGCCTGAGCAGCGTCTCGAGGATCGTCTGGGTCTCCTGCTTGGTGGTCTGTGGTTGTGGCTGTGGCTGTGGCTGCTGCATGCACGATTGGTTGGGGAAGACGACGGCCTGGTACGCCTGCTGGGCCATGTGCGTCTGCTGTAGATGGGAGTACGGGTGCTGATAGTAGTTGGGGCTCTGGTGTAGGTGATGGTGTGGATGGTGGTGGTTGTGCCTGACGGGTTGGGAGATCGGGCCCTGGTGGTACGGCCAGCCGCCGGTCTCGCCGGTGCTCGGGTAGTAGGCCGAGCTAGCCATCGTAGATTATCTGTAGCAGACACTCGCGCGCTCCGCGAACCCGGAACTACACAGTGACGACGGAACGGGGTAACAAAAAGAACCGGGGACACACACAGCACTGTTTTCAACCGTCACATCGCACGCGCTCCGCGGAGATGCACGCGAGAAATGAACTGCCGACGATCGAGCGTTGACGGCTCTATCTCGCCGGCGTGTTGACCAGGTTGGACGCCGGACGGATTCTGGCCCGAGAGAGCAGCAGCAGCAGCAGCAGTCGCGCGCGCTCCGGAGTGCAATAGCTGTGGAAGGAGCAGCAGCAGCAGCAGCAGCGGCCGAACAATGAGCCGAAATGATTTGTGTCCCCGTGACGACGTGTCCCGAGCCCCTGGGTCCAAGGGATAGAGAGAGAGAGAGACGAGGGGTTCGCGCGTGCCAATGGGTCCCCGAAAAACTTTCACCGGGTTTATTGCACCAGCGCGCATAGTAGGCGGCCTAGAACAGACGGACGGAGCTATGTATACACGGCTAGGGTGGGGGCTGGCTGCTTCTATATACATTTGGCTACCCCACGGTGGTGGTGGTGATGGTTGTTGTTGTTGTTGTTGTTGTTACCATCTCGCTCCGTACGAGCGCCTCCCGCCAGGGCATCCCTTTTTATTTTTCCATTCCGTAAGTAGGTGCAGTATACAACGTGTGTGTGTGTGTGTGTGTGCAGTAGCAGCAGTAACATAAGGGACGAAGGTGCCCCCTGCACCCCGTGTATCAGCTGTCGAGCCGATCGCCACCACCCCCGAATACCGACCAGGCGGCACACGCGCGCACCCCTCCCACTATTAACGCTATTGACACAGAGGGCCCATATTGAATTCACGCTTCGTACCCCACTCTCCATCTAACTCTGTGTTGAACTCGCGCCATCGATATGGATGCTGGATGCGGACAATGGCTGGACGGACCATGTGTTCGCGATACCTACTGCCCCGCGGTGGAGCAGTAGCGTCAGTGGCCGGATTTTGTTGGGGAGGGGGGGGGGCGCTTTGCATGGGCCTGGGACGCCTACCACGTTATATATATAAGGTTGGGGAGGAAGGGCTCTCTCTCTCTCTGCCCTTTGCCAAATGATGCTCCTATTAACGCTCGCAGTGCACTGGATGTGTGTTGATATTATTTTTTGCACCGTATACGAGATGGATGGGTTGTCGGGAGCGTTGTAGCAGTAAATCGCGAGTCGGGTATGACTAGCTCGGTTGCGAGGTCGGCGATGGGCGATTGGTGCTGAAAATTTATTGGGCTACGGCGTAACGGTTTGATTAGGAACGAAGCAATTTGTTGCTTCCTTCTATTGAAAAGAAATTTTTCACTTTTTTTTTTGGTTGCTAAACTTGAATTGGTTGCATGAAATTGGGTTTTAAAAGAGCTTTTTTTTTTTTTTAATCAGCCTGTCGAGGGGCAGAGATTTCCGTTGAAAGATTGTAAATTTTCGTAAAAATGCACAGCGTAAATAAGCACTAAAGAATGAAATTTCGCAGCGATCCGAAGCGTAAAAAACTTGCGCGCGCCATGAGCCAAAAGTCCAAGTACCATAAATCAGGCCGATGTCGTTTTTTACAATAGGCGTAACGACACGGATGCTCCTAAATCGACAAAGTAGCAGCACGGAATAATACAGTCCCGCACGAGGTCGACTCCGCACCATCCGGCCGTATTACACAGAGATCCGTCACCTGCGTAAATAATTTAGGCGCATCTACCGACCAAATATACATACATCATACAGCGCCTCAACGTGTTATGATTTTAAATCCCTCGCTCTCTCGATTGCACTTACACCGACTGCTGCGAGAGTGTCATCCGATCCCATAACGCGGCGATACGAGCGGAACATGTATATAGAGCAGAATCGGTGCGACTCAATTATCAGAACAATGGCCATAAATAATGAAAGCCGGCAGTGGCGGCGAAATCGTTTATCCGCTAAATACCATATAACCCCGAACGATTACCCGGCCGCCGTTGAAATGAAGTCGCTCGGTGTACACGTATATATACAATGGGCACATATATACGTGCTGCAGCCACGCCGCCACGCTTATTCCCATCCATGGTACGTACAATACATGTATACGCATAAAAGTGCGACTATCCCGATAGTATAACATATAGTTACAGAGCTACTCCGCCCAACGCCCTACGGAGAGCTAAGTTGCGCCCTTTTCCCCCCCCCCCCCCCCCCCCCCCCTCCCCCCGCCCCCCGTTCGTCGTTTTTTTCTCCCTTTTTTT
>JAPYYV010005209.1:0-17167 GCA_030522625.1 Copidosoma aretas | reverse complement strand
TAACCACTAGCATCGAGATTCGGATCAATTGACTACGCAGATCTTCCAGACCTGCAAACATCTACGGAAGAAGAAAAAGAGTTCTACCACTCTTACAAACAGTTTAGCTAACTTTAATAGTGTTATTTAATATTTATTTACATTCATTCACTTGAATTCTTTAGTCTCTACTGATTCTACTGATTTCTAGTGATTTATTTATCTATATCAAAACTAGCGTTATGAATACTCTCAAAACTGAAAGTTTTACTATGAAAATCCTACAGTGGAATATTAGAAGCGTTGATACTATACTACTTGAACTTAAAAAAATCTCTACAGGGTTTGACATTGTTATCTGCGTTGAATCTTTTCTAAAGCCTGGTTATACTGTCAACGTACCAGGTTCTTGCACGTTCAGAAAAGCTCGCATCTCCGCCCCGGGCGGAGGGATCGTCGTTTTGATTAAAAATAATCTCAAGTACTATGAGTTAGCTACTCACTCTTCTGACCCGTCGGTTGAATTATACGGCAATGATGCCACTACAGATTTTAGCTAAAAAGACGGATGGACTGCCAATTTGTGGCAAAGGCCGCTGGAAACATTGCTGCTAGGCACTATTACGACGGCTGGCCGCTGCTGCTAGGCATTGCTATGATGGCTGGCTGCTGCTGCTAGGCTCCGCTGCTGCTGGGCACTGCTATGACGGCTCACCACAACTGCTAGGCTCCGGTGCTGCTACTGCTTTCACCATGCCAGTGGTTGACCTTTGGTTGTTTAGAGGAGGGGATGCGTGAAGAAAAACTCTCCACCAAAAATATTGGTTTTACGGATGGTTTCATTAAGACAACTACTTCGACTACCTACCAACTTCTCTCCCCGTAAAGGGCCGTGGACCCTTTATTTCAAGCCTATGGTGCACTGATTCAATAGTGGGGCAGTGAATTGGCCAGGCATCGCGTAGCAGCTGACTACGTAACTTACTTATAAGCTAGTCCATAAGACGAAAAGCGCACGGTGTTTTTGAAAAATAAATTGGTGCAGAGTCACCTCGCGCATTGACTGTATAATGTAATTTCAAATGCGTGCGGTATATATTATACCACATTAAAATTGAGTTAAAACACATTATTCAAATAAAACATAGTCTTATTACGTATAAAACAAGAAAAGCTTTGAAATTCGCGCTAGTGATCTCATTGGTTATAGGCCATGTAACCCGTTGCACCATTTGAGATTAGCCATCTACGGCTCTATTGGGAAATAATGATTTTGTTAACTCTTAGGTTGGTACCTGCCCATACTTTTACTTAAATAACTGATCAAAATTCCCAGAAGCTTCTTTGAATCAGCTAATCAACTGAACGGGGTTTACATTCAGTAAACACACTTTCGGTTAGATGAGCAGAAGCGCAAACTTACGAACTGACCAGATCGTGATTTCCAAGTACAGCCTATGGCACTACTATCATATATAACCTCCACTTATACACACACAGATACACACAAAAGTTTCTCTCGTTTTGAACGATTACAGGACGTGGTATAGAACTATCGAACGCGTCTTAGTATTTCCCAGCACACTAGCTATCCAAACGTGCCAAAAAGAACTTCTAATAATTGACAAATCGATGCGATGGTTTTTTTTTTTATAAATATATATACAAGATGCAGAGAAGCTTATCTTCTGAAATAGAACTTAAGTACTTAATCTAGATCATATAGTTTGATATAATTCACAAAGACATCTTTTCGGATAGAATTATTGTTCCCAGTATTGGTTCCTTGCTTTATCTATTCGATAAAAATAATTCTAAACTAATAATTGACAATACACCAATATACTCTTACTTACTGTGAAATAGCTATAAATTACGAGTCACTCAAAAATATTGTTCTAGATGAATCCAAATTATTCTTACCATATGTAATATCCCAAGGAGCATATGCTTGCTTTTAAAACGAACATTTGTATAAAAGTTTTACAAGCGTTCGATCCATGTGCCTATTATTACGTCCTCGTCATGGAACTGGTAACAACATTTTCGTCAGCCAAAAACAATAAGGTTTGGGTGGGGCCTCGTTACCACTATACAACGCGTCTCCCCTGGGTTGCAGGTTGGGGCTAGCCCCGTAAAATGAACACTACTGTGAATCAATTTAATACGCTATCGCGGACAGCCAACAAGGGCAGACATGGAAGTGATGGCCCCATCCGGTGTTAGGACAGCAGACACAGAACATCAAAAATAGTGTACAAACACACAATACTTATCGTTTTCACCTTTTTAACTCTCTACCTTTTTACCTTTCTACCTTTTAACTTTGCTACAAACGAATAAATCCATTTTCTGTATCAAGCTGGTACTAGGAAACCTGGATTCAAAGACACTGCCTAAAAAGGATATGTGGCATGACTTAATCGTGACACCTAACACTATCGCAGCCGACGAAAGACCCGTTGCCTTGCTAGAGACACTGGAGACATGGGATCGAGACCAATTATTCATACCCCAAATTGGTCAAAATCTTAAAAAATTCGAGCTCAAAGTTTCAACTTATGCATGGATTTACATAGGGCATAGTAAAAAAACAAATTGTTTCAGTCTACAGAAAGCCAAACAGAACTATTTCCGCAGAATACATGTACACATTTTAAAGTAAGTGTCTTCATCTTTCTTATGCCGTGATAAAAAAGGGGGTAATTGGTCAATATTGCGAAATATTTGTAAGATAAGTAAAAAAAATCAAATGCCTCTAACGACTCCGACTGTTACGAAAGTTACGTGGGCAGACATGCTCGTTCACTTAGCCGCACAGAATTTAAAAAAGTTCGAATGTGTATCTGATGCAGTATTTACTGTTGATAATTTTTTTAATAAGAAATGACATCTAATAAATATCGAAATAATTAATGTTGTCTTCTAATGATAATCTTACTACTTTATATACTCTAATATGGTTAATCATACTAAATTTAGAAAGAAAAGCGACTACAACGAGGTTAAAGTTCATCACAAATAAAAAGTTGTACATGGAACAAAATAAGTATTCATGATAAAATAATTTTACTGATACAAAAAATTTATTTACATACATTGCTGCTTAAGTAAGGAAGCGTAATTAGCTAATAAATGTATATTCATCACATATCTTTTTCATTACATCACTAATGCTGTTTATTATAGAATGTGAAGATGTGACTCGAATATTATTATTCATTATGGCGTATTGAATAAGCTATATGTTAAAAAGTGGCGCCGGTTAAGCAAAATGCATAAGTCGGAACAGAGTCGGGAAATCTTGTCGAACAAAAGAATAGTAAACGACATGACAAGCAAGTATTTTAGTAATACAATTAAAACAATTACTTTTTTACTAAGGAACAAAATATGCCACTGAAAATGGTTTCAAAATAAATGTGGATTTACGTTAAGACCAGACGCTTGAAATAACGATAAGTGTGCTCTTAGTAGAACTGTCGCAAGCTCTCGAGAGTGCGCTGCTCGAGAACACAAGAAAAAGCAGGAGTCGTGCGTGTACGGCAAGTATACAGCTAATCGCTAGCGAGGAAAAGCGTTTTTGATGCTAGCTTGATGCGGACTGAAGTAATATTGTTGTATGATGTGCTGACTCGCCGGGCAGCAGGACCTTTGGCTGTATATATATATACCATATACCGTACTAAATACCATATTTTAATGAAGTTTGATTGTTTAATATTGATGCATTCATTTTTTCGTCAGAGAATAAGAATAAAGCTAAGTATTTCATAATTGTTTGTGAAATGAGAGAGAAAAATAATTTATCGCGATCTCAAGGGTCTGCGCAGCTTTAGCATTCATTCAGAAAATCATTTTTCATTAAAGCCAATTATACATTATATAAAATAAATTAGTAAATATTTTGTTTGATAGTATTATTCTTTCAATCCTCATTTTTTTTTTTTATTATTAATATTATCATACAAATTATGCTAATCATGCATACTAAAAATAAATTTTTAAGAAAACATTTACATTTTTTTCCAAATAAAAAAAATATATCAAATCTGTATATTTTATTAATAATTTAAATTTTTTTTTAATTATAAAAAATAAATTTAAAAACAATGATATCATAATAATACATATTTTTCTTCCTATGTATAATCAACGTTTTTCTTCAAATCTGACATTAAATAAGGTAAAATGATTTTTAATATATAATTACATCAAAGAACATATAATTTTATTTATAATAAGAAGTTTGTTGATTTTTTAGAAGCTCTCTAATTTATGTAATATTATACTCAAAATTAATAAGTTTATAAAGAAGAAGCTACTGTCATATCGCTCTAACGTTTATGATTATTTTTGTTTGATTTTTACTTTCAGAAAATATTTCTGATGACATTATTTTTTATCAATATAAAAACCATTAAATAGAAGATTTTGTTTTGACTGTAGAAAATCTAGCTCTTTTATACATAAATAGAATCATCACTCTAGTATGAAAGTCTTGCAAATCCTTCAATTTACCTGCGCCTTAGGAAATTTTTTTTTTGCAAAAATGAGATAACAGTAATGAAATTGCTTTTTGTAAGAGAAATTCAAATAGTTATAAGTTTATTTAAATTATTATCATAAATATATTATTAAATTATTTTTATAAGATATCTAAAAAATTTTTTTAGAACACATTTACTTATCTCACGTTGCAGGATTTGGGCGGATGGAGGCTAGTGCGAAAAAACTGTAAGAAGTTCCTTTCCCGACACTATAGGGACACTTTCGAAGTCTAATGGAAAAAGTGACAAACAAACAGGTAGGTGCATGTGCCTTCACCTCTACCGACTGCCGTCTGCAGTCTGCACTAGCATAGCACGGAGCGAGTACCGTCCGATATAGTATATACATATAGTTATGTGTATGTGTACACTTGTAGGTATAGGTTTACTGCACTACTGCAGTCTGCTACTCTGCTTGTCCGTTTCTCTCTCTCTCTCTCTCTCTCCCATGCACACGATGATGTCGATGATGGTGCACATCAGCTGCTGGGGCTTTATTTTGATCAAGTCAAGCTTGACTCAAGGATGCACTTTTAGACGCATTTTCGTCATGTGCATCTGCGCAAAAGTCAAAAATTGGTATCTGCTCATGCGTGAGCGGTGAAAAATGTGCCTCTCGACTTGTTGAAGATAAAGCCCCTGCTGCTCTAGCTCTATATATGTGCACATATATATATACTAGTGGGGCTTCGTCCACCTGCGTGCTACGCGCGCCAACCCCCTAACAGTAGATTACTTACAATCGTTTGCAAATGTTGAATGTAATTTAACGTATTTTAATAGTTATTACTGATTGTTATATTAATTACATTCAAAATACGGTATTTATGGAACTGAAGTAGAAATACAAAGTTTTGTAGATATTTGTAATGTTCATGTTGAAGGTGTTTTAAATATTTTAAAACATACTTTCCGCTATCCATTATGTACTAAAAATGTAATATTGTTGTTGAGTGGTAACATTGATTCTGGTCATTCCGATGTTATTGATTACAATAAACGTCTTAGTGTTGAGGAAACAAAATTAACTAAATCAATTGTTGTACGTCAAAAATTGCATTAATAAAATAATAATAAAAAGGGAAATGATAATAATAAATTAAACAAAACAAAAGAATTAAAAAATGGACATACAAATGTTGGAAAAGTTAAAATCAAGAAATCAATAGTTGATTTGAAAGTAAAGGTAGTTAAGGACGAAAATTGGTTGTTTAGATGTTTTTTAGGTTTTTATACAGTGATTATAGTAATTACTTTAAACTAAGGTTAGAAATTGTTAGAAACGTTGATAGTAAATAGAATAAATATAAAAATTACATTTAGAGTCATAATTGATATAAATAATTCGTAATAGCTTAAGTAATCAACAATATATAGGTAAAAATAATAATTATGGTTATAAAATTGAGACTAAAAGTTTTGTTGAAATACATATTATTCTTATAAAAGTTTTACAGAAAAATTAAAGTCTCATTTTTGCAATTTGTTGAGTAAACAATATTTAGCATTATTTTGCTCTGATGTTCAAAATGTCTTTTTTTTTAATATAGTAGACTACAATGTACTTAAGAAAAAAAAAGAAGTAAGAGAAAAAAAATTTTTTTTTAACCATACATGTTTTAATGACGATAATTCAAAAAAAAATATTTCAGAGAAATAATTTGCAGTTATATAAATAAAAAATAGTTTGGAAAAAACTAACAAAAAATGTATAAAACGAAAAAATGTAGAGTGTTTCGATAATGCTGTATTAAAAAAAAGACGAAAATGTGAAATAAATTCTATCAAAAGTAGTTAATGCGAGCCGAACTACTCTAAAGTATGTGATAATAATTTTAGACAATTAATTAGATATTATAATAATATTTTTTCTTTTACTTCTTTAAATTCTAATATATTACGTGAGAAAAAAAAAGCTGTTTATAATTTAAAATTGCAAGGTCAAGCTTGTCACACAAGTCCTAATAGTTTAAATAGTACAAGTAATAAGCCTTCAAACAGTCAATTATATATTTTATGACGATGTCAATGCCATCCAGAAAAGATGAGGAATAAGTCTGAATTGGGTAAAGTACACCTAGAAATTTTAGCAACAATTCTTAATAAAAATGCAATTTCAAAAACTGACAAATATCTTTATAACATTACAAAATCTCAAACCTTACCAGAATATAAAATGTATTTTTTGCGTAAAAACGGCGAAAATGATAGTCGATATATTAAACCTATGATAGCAGAGTGTGGTGCTGTAATAGTTTCTAAGAACGGAATATTCAATGATTTTGATTTATGTGTGTATCCCAAAAATCTTCCTGAAAATCTACTAACTCATACTTATTTAAACAAATTATCTAAACATGTAGATTTAATGATTTTTCCTATACAATTTCCTTTAGGTGATATTGGTTGGAGTCCCGTTTATTTGAAAAATGTTAATAAAAAGAATAAAACAATATTATTGTTACAATACTATATGTACAGGTTGTCCTACAGACCAAAAAATGTAAGATTCGATCCCTAATTAAAATCAGGAAGATTATCACAACAATTTTTTTTACATGCTTATATTATGATTTAAAGTAAACTTATGAACTTTTTGAGAAATGAACAAAAAAATTTTACTTATCTAATGCTATCAAGGTTTATTAGATCATATTATCAATAGAGCATCAAATATCACAGAAAATTTTGAAAAAAAACATAAAATTGGAAAGAAATGAAAAATGTATTGAAAGACTTTCTTAAAAACACTTTACCAAATGACATAACGAATACAGCAGTAAAATTGTTTGATACAAAGTTACAATTTATTTTGGATTATATAAAAAAAAATAATTTATTCAATAAAATAATATCATATGTTTACACAATTTAATTTCAAAAAAGAGGTTAACCACACGCTCATAAATTGGTCACGCTACATCCTGAAAACAAAATTATATTACCTGATGATATTGATAACATTATACCTGCAGAGATTCCCTCAAAGGATGCAAAGCTGAAAAAATTAGTTGTTAAACACATTTTGCATTGTCCGCATATTAGTTATAGTCGATTTTGCTATAAAAATGTGGAAATTTGGAAAAAGAATTTTTCAAAAAACTTTAGTGATGGTACATCTATAAAAAAAATTGTTGTCCAGAATATAGAAAAAGAAATAATATTTTGGATCAAAATATTTATAGAATAAAAAATAGTAATGAACAAGTTTTAGATGATAATTTATTGGTTGTACCGTATAATAAATTCATATTGATAAAATATAATTGTCATAAAAATGTTAAGTACTGTCCATTAATACAAAGAATAAAATACATATGTAATTATATTCATGAAGGAAACGATAGAGCATTTTTTAATATAGAATAAGAATCAAACCCTCAAAATTAAGTTTACGAAGAAATTAAACAGTATATTAATGCACGTTATATAGGTCCAATGGAAGCATCATGGTGCTTACAAGAATATCTTATTTTTGGAAGGAGCCACGGCGTAGTTAGTTTGCCCATTTATGTTGAAAATAAACAGAAAATAGTAATAAAAGGAAAAAAAATTTCTGTATCTGTTGATAATTATAAAGCACATCTAACAGAATTGTTTGGATTAAATAAAGTAGATGGTTTTGCTGAAAGTTTAAAGTACGTAAACATTCCTGAATATTATATTTTTAACAAAGAAAAGAAACAATGCGAACAAAGACGACGTTCTAGGAAACATAATGCAATCGGTAGATTAAATGATACATCTCAAAAAGACCAAGGAACATTTTTTTTTAAATTAACAATGAATAAAAAAAAGATTTTACTTCATTTAAAGATTTAAAAACATACAAAGAAAAATTATACAGCAGTTTTTAAAATACAGTAATAAGCATTGGTCTTATTGAACATGATTTACAAATTTTAAACATTTTTGAAGAAGCAAGTATTATTATGCTACCGAATCAATTAAGAAAATTTTTTGCATGGTTTTTACTTGCAGAAAATATTCAAGGTAATGATATATGGAGGAAATATGAATTAAAATTTATTGAATATTTCGTTGAAAATGAAAAAATCAAGCTCTTTTACATATGAACAGTATTTTTAAATCAGAAAATAATTCTTTTAAAATCTTCAATATACCTATTCCAGTAAAATTTATTTTAGATGTGAGAAACAATTGTGAAGAAATTGAATACAAAAAAATTTTTTTTATGATTTGTACCCTAAATTGAACGAAGCACAAAACTATATTTTTAGGTGCATATGTGATGGAAGTAATAAGATTTGTTTTATTGATGGTCCAGGAGGATCTGGAAAAACATTTTTGTACAAAACTATAATTTACTATTTTATTTCAAAAAAACAAAAAATTATGTCTATGGCGTGGACAGGTATTACGTCAATGCTCCTTACAAAAGGAATGACAAGTCATGGAACTTTCGAATCACCGTTTGAATCAAATAATATTGAAAGTTCATTTCAAGAATTTAAATTGGATTGAAAGAAATTAAGAGAAGTTGATTTAGTTATATGGGACAAAGTGTCAATGATACCGAAGAAAGCATTAGAAATTGTTGACCAGCCTTTAAGAGATTTTCGTAACAATGACAAACCTTTTGTAGGAAAATTAATAGTATTAGGAGGATATTCCGTCAAATTTTACCAGTTATCAAAAATAGTATTAGAAGCATAATAATGAAAGAAACAATAAAATCATCATATTTATAGAGATTATTCAAAATTTTTCATTTAAATACGAATATTCGATAAATTGATGATAATTGTTCTAACACGTTGTTTAATATTGGAAACGGAATAATCGAAAAATTCAATATTTCAGACAACTGGATAACAACAGACGTTTGCTCAAAAACATTTGGAAAAAATTTGAATTTAAAAATAAATAGTGCTATATTAACTACACATAATGAATACACCATTTTTTATAATAAAATTTTAAATCATATTGAAGGAAACAAAGTTACGTATTACAGTATTCACGAAGCAACATACAAAGGAGTTGATAAATATGACGATAATATTTATAATTATTTTCCCATATAAGTGTTAAATAACATTCGAGAAGGTTGCCCCCCGGCATAAACTGAATTCAAAAATAGGAGCAATCATTATGTTAATAAGAAATTTAAATATTAATGATGGACTTTGTAATAGCACGCGATCTAAAATAACTAAATTATTTATATTTAACATTGAAGTTGAAAAAAAGTTACTACGCTACCAATTGTTGCGAAGATACTTTGTTTTGAAAAAAAATTTTCGTTTATTTTGTTAATTAATATTCAGACATTAAACAGAATTATATTGATAACATTATATTTAGAGCACTGTATTTTTAAATAAGTTCTTTTGCAGCTGCTTCTAGCTCTTTGTATTGTTTATACGACGAATCATACACAATATTGTCCGGGTACTATTTCGAAAGATTGTTTCTATTTTCAAAAAATTTTTAATTTTCTCAAAATCTTTTTCCAATTTTATTTTTTCGTTACTTTGAAAGAATTGATATTAGTTGCAGCTTTTCTAGATACTAATTACTATTTTTACAGAAATATTTCTTTCATTTTATTAATTTAGTAATTTTTCAATAAATATATATTTCTTTACTTAATTTGTATACTTTAAAAAAATTTTTTTTCAACAAATTTTTACAATTATAATATTTGATTACAATGTGTTCATAAAAACGATTTTTTATTAGTTGGTTATGTTGTAAACATTGCGTATTATTCTTTTAAAATATTTCTTTGGTTTATAATTTGATTTTTGACTCACTTTACATTTATTTACATTTAATACTACCCTATTCAAGATTGTGAAGTACTACTAGATAATAATTATTATAATTTTAAGCAGGATTTTTTTTTTTTATTAAATAATTGAACATTTTTTAAAACTACACTAAATAATTAATTATCCAAATTTCAAATATAATTACACCACCATTAATACATCGCTGTTAGTTATTTACTTGGCTACCGTCAACAGTAGTACTAACTTAGAAAATTATGTTTTATTTGGAATCACTGCTGTAAGAACGTGTTAGCACCATCATGAATATTTATATCTTTTTCTTGGAAAAACATTGAATGCCATCATTTTCATGACGCATGATTGCTAAGTTTGTTATTTGATGGAATAAATAAAGAATGTTTGAAATAATTAAATGATTACTGCATGTTATCTATGTGATAACATGATAACAAATACTTAATAAAATACAATTCGTTCGTTAATATTTGGGTTACAATTTTAATAGGTTGTCCATAGTCTGCAAACATTGATAGCAAAAATCTCCTAATTTTGCAGGTTTGGGAAGGTATATAAGGACATCGATGCAATCAGCCGGCTTGGACTTCTTTATTAAAATACCTATGACATCTAAACTCCTACAGCTAAAGAATCCTTAGAATATCTTTTTACGTAAAGTAGAAATAAATTTCTACTTTTTATCAAAAAGTGCTGGTATCATCGCCCAACACATTACAGCGAGAACAGCCGAATTGATTTATCTATATGCTAAATTAGCCGCATCTAGATACATTGCTTGCCAAAAAAGTATGATTAAATACATTGGTCCCCAAATTTTTTTAAACATTTTTACACACAATAACTTTACTAGCTTCTACACTTACTGCAAACACACAATTTTATAATTACTGATATAACCATTATGACAAGGCTTCATTCGAGTAACTCAATTAGTAAAACAAATAAAAAGTTTCTACTGTAATTATTTATCTTTCTTTCGTTTATTATGTTAAATTGTATTAAATTTTTTTTTTTAGAGAGTCAGATATTACTATTTTTGCTTTTCTTTAAGATTAATTTAAATAAGAAGATAAATCATTCATTTATAAATAATATATATTCACAAGGTAATTTGTTTATATGGATGTATTTGAGTTAGTTTTAAGTTATTCGAATTAAAAATTGATGTAAAGTTTACCTTTTCCTTATCAATATCTTTTTCATTAGCGGTATTACTATTTGTCACATTTTTTAAAATCCCCTTTGAAAAAAAAATGTTTGTTATTGTTGGACGTAGTAGAACATTGTATAAAAAAACACATGTTTTCCTTTTGGCATATATGTAGCTTACTTGCCCTTAAATCGAATTGGATCTTTCTGCTATGAAAAGTATGTGCTTTAAGAAAACATTAATTTCCATATTTTACTCCTTGAGTTTCAACACAGCCCCTCTACATCTGAATAATGTTATATTCAAGTTTTCTCCATAAGACAGCACACACGAGTCTATAGGTTATGACGTATTTTTCTATAGTTATAGCAAAAGGTACGGTAACAGAAAATACGTATTTGTATAGCCTACACTTATTTATGATTTTAGTTGGGCTGTCTACACCCCTTTTATCGCCACGACTTACCTCTTCACATGCACTTCCACAAAATTTGAGGAAAAAAGCTTTCATTACCTATCATTTTACTCGAAATTTCCCACACCCAGTTAACCCCTACAAAATTATGAAAGTTCCCTACAGTACATCCAACCCCACGCCCCCACATCTCAGTCACAATATGTGGTAAAATTATTTCAATTTTTCCGTTGACAGCATGTGCTATCCAGCAAACCTTGTTTGTTGACATCATGATCAAAAAGAGAAAACACCTATATAATGAATAGAATACACGCAAAATAGTGCTAATCATATTTTGTATAAAAATAACATTGTTCGTGATTGGGACTCCTTAACTAATTCTATTTTGGATATAGCTTGCTGAATTACAACTTAATTTTGGTTTGCAAATGCCTGGTTTTCTTTCAACTATTTACATGAGTCGGTTGATCTATCCTATTCTGGTAAAAAGGTATGATTATGCTATGTACGTCATCCTGAAACACAATATACTACTCTGCTTACATTCAAAATTACTCAATAAATTATTCATTGATCAGTAGTTTAAGCGAAAAGTTCTATTTGATTCTTTGGTCTTAAGTGCTTTGGGTATATTTAATTTGGATTCGGTATTCAGATAAATTCTACGTGTCTTTAAGTATGTATCTCATCAGCGTTATTACTGATGTTCGCGTTTTTTACTTTCTGCCGCGAAAAAGCCTAATTTTTAATTTTTAAAGTAGTGGTATAAAATGGTTTTATAACAAATTTTTTCTTTTTTACAAATGTACAGCTCAGTTATTATAATCTCTAACTATTATTCTACGCTGTTAAAAGCATGTGCTATCCAGCCAACCTTGTCTATTTACAATAAAATTGAAAGTATAGTACTTCTTGACAGTAATTATAATACGCAGAATAATATTGCTCATGATGTTTTGTAGTAAAAAGAGATGATATCCGATTGGAAGATCTTAGCTTATCACTGTTCGGATGTAGTTTGCTAGAAATCAACACAATTATGGTTTGCAAACGCCTCTTTTTTTTGCACCATCTGAATGAATCGGTTTCTCTGCCCTATTCCTGCAACAGATTGTTATTGTCGCATGTACTTTATTCTGAGATCAAATACAATATTTTATTTGAACCAATAATTAGTGAATAAATTATGTATCAATAAACATTATAAGCTTGGGAGTCTATTTGGTTATTTAGTTGTAGGCTCTTGAGTTATATTATACGTTTTTTTTTGTACTGAACTAGAGCGTACGGGTCTGCCTTTATCTATTTCATAACTCTTATGACTTACAGTGACGTCTATGTATTACATAAGTAGTGTGGGAAAAATAAAAATGCCAAGGGGCTCTCAAGGAGCGGCTTCGGCTGCAATCGGTTGTTTTATGCAATGTTCGACAATGTTAAAGGGTTTTAGTGAGGTGGTCTGTCTTCAATCAGAATTATTCGTCTGTTTGCGGTCGAGTTCGGCGATATGGTGTGCTTTGGGTGACTTCGGCCATATTTGGCCATGAAAGTAGGCATTAAGTCAAAATTTACAAGTTTTTGAGAGAGGGGTCGACAAATCCTGAAATGTTTCTAGGTGTTTGTAAGGGGAAGGGGGGCGGAGATAAGGCGGAGCGAAAAATATTTTATCCTCATCACTATGTACATATATATATATATATAAATAAATAAATTATTGTATTTACAATTAGTTTACATCAATAATAATCCTGTACTATTTTTCAAGCTGTTTTTTACTTAACAAAAACCCATTTTGATATTATTTTTTCGATTTCAGAATTATATTTTCATTTGTTTCGGATTTCTATATGATTCTGATTTTTTCATTTAGATATTGCTACGTATACTTGACCATGTAATTATAATGGTTTTCTCAAGAACAATCCTAATTTCTCAAATCTTTGACCTTCCGACTAAGAAATTTTATCTTTTCTTTATTAATTTCTAATAATAAAGGAAAATGCCGTCTATTTTTTAAGTAAATGTTTTTTTTCAACTTTTGAATTTTTAAAATGTGCGAATTATAAGGAAATTTATTTGTTACTGCAATTATTGTATTTTTATTGGCATTTTCGCATTTAGAAGGATTCTAAGTAACTCTCTACGCGAAATAGTAAGTTTATTACCAAAATAATAATAGTATTGCATATATCTAATAAGGTTACATGGATGATTTGAAAGCCTTTCTAGAATTATTTGATGCTTTATCCCAAATAACAACATCAACTTTACGGAACGGTGCTTTGTCTATGAGTAATTACAAGAACGTAGTTATGACTGCTTTCAGTTACAAATGTAATTTAAAAGTTTGACGGCTTCTTAATCAATTAGAAAGTAAAATAGAAGTAATATTTGTCTATGCTACTGATAAAATTTTTCTGTCAAATAACATAATAATAGATTGATTATTTATACCAGAGAGTTTTTTAGATCTACCTAAATCATAAATAAAAAAACTGTTTTCATTCTAATTTCTTGATTTTTTATTTTAATTTATTTGATGAAACTAATTTTTAAACATTTTATTGGAAGATTAAATTGATTTGTTAATTTTTATGAAATTTTTATCTGATTTTATAGATTCTGGTTATCACGACATACTATTTGAATAAAAATTTTATTGGTGTGTAAGAATGCTTCATCATCATGAATTTTCATTAAATATGTAATAGATTTTTTTTCGAACACCTTTTAAATGATATTCCGTTCAAAGATTTCTTAAATAAAAAACCGAGCAAAAAATTTTATCAACCTATATGGTAGCATAACGGAACAAGCTTCTTCGAAAATCGCATAAATTTTAGAATCATACTTAACAAGCCCAATATTAAAGGCAGTTTCTTTATAAGTACTATAACGTATGTAATCGACTCCTTTTACATTATCGAAAGATGTTTTTCTTCTTTCTTTAGTTAATATAAGTCTTACATCAACTCTTTCTCGATCTTTAGGTGATATGATATCATCTACTAATAGCAATTTTGTTATGTGTACATACGTTCAACCCAAACATTAAGTTGGATTTCAAAAGTGTAATGTTCTGAAATATTAACATATTTCACAGCTAATGCAAAGGCATATTCTTTAATAATCTTATACCCTGCCGTTAACGGCCCCCGCCTACGACGCGACGCCCACATACCTTTGAGAAAACAGTAATTTCCATATTTTGCTCCTTGAGTTTCAACACAACTCTTCTACTTCTAAATAATATTATATTCAAGTTTTCTCCATACGACAGTACACACAGGTCTATAAGTTGTGACGTTTTTTTCTATGGTTATAGCAAAAGGTACGGTAACAGAAAATGCGTATTTGTATAGCTCATACTTATTTATGATTTTAGTTGGGCTGTCTACACCCCTTCTATCGCCCCGACTTACCTCTTCACACCCCCTGCCACGAAATAAAAGGGAAAAAGCTTTTATTACCTATTATTTTACTCGAAATTTTCCACACCTAGTTAACCTCTACCAAATTATGAAAGTTCCCTACAGTTCATCCAACCCCACGCCTCCACATCTCTGTCACAATATGTGGTAAAATCATTTCAATTTTTCCGTTGTCAGCATCTGCTTTCCAGCAAACCTTGTCTGTTTACATCATGATCAAAAGTATAATACACCTATATAATGAATAGAATACACGCAAAATAGTGCTTATCATATTTTGTATAAAAATAACATTGTTCGTGATTGGGACTCCTTAACTAATTCTATTTTGTATATAGCTTGCTGGATTACAACTTAATCTTGGTTTGCAAGTGCTGCCCTATTAAAAATTAATGAGTAAATGAGGTACGTATCATTATACGTAACGAAGATACATTTAAAAAATACGTAGTTAAATTACGTGTGGCTTTGGAACAGTTCGTTACGTAATTCAAGTACATGTATATGTTACGTAACGAAAGTATGCAATGAAATTATGTAACACGGTGACGTTTTTCTACTACTGAGTACATTACTCTTTGTAATCGAGTTGCATATTTTGATTATGTATTTCAGTTTCGTTTTGTGATTATGGAATAAAAGTACTTGATTCTGTTACGTATCGCAAATACGCATTAAAATTGTGTAACAAAGTGATTTCATACTATTGATTAAATTACTTTGTGTGATATAAACATGTTTTTTTATTACGTAATTTAGTTGCGTGCGGAAAATTATGTAATTAAAGTACATGTATGCATTATGCAATCAAGAAACGCAATGAATTGCGTAACACAGTTACGTATTTTTAATATTTAGTGCATTATTCATTGTAATAGAATCTTCCTTAAGTATTAAATCTGCTCGATGTCAATGATGCCAGTTGAATCAGACACAACATATGTAGGTAATACGTTACTAAATAACGTGTATATGTATTAACTGTGAAAGATTTCTATTTTCAGACTTAACACTTATGTTCTTACAATAGTTTTTATGTTATAAGTTAAAGTGTTGTGATATATGATATTTTAATTACTATATGAGACAATCACAGACAACGCTTATGTTATATCAACAATTTTCATACATATATTCATACAAATATACATTGTAACCATAGTTTCTTATGATAATATTAGATTATTGTGGTACGCTCCATTGTCTTTATACACCCTTTCGATATCTAATAAGAAAACGAATTTGGCGCTGGAGAAATGTAACCACCAATAGGATTGTCATTAATGTTGATTTGGACACAGACAGCATCTATGATGCTTGTTTCAATGGCAATGTAATTCTCACTTATATTCAGTTTTTTTCATGATTGATTTGATATTAACATTAAAAATTTCTTGAGTACTTATCAAATGACAGATCGTATACTCTTTTAAAAGTTGCTTGTCAACTATAAAATGTACTAACTGTATAAAACGACTATCTACAGTTACTGCAAAAGGGTTATTTGAACAGATCCCGGTGTTTTTAAGTGATGTAAATAAAGATTTATTTTTCACCATTCTACGATAAATTCTGCTTTCGTCGGATAAATTTAACTGCTCCTTCCATGTACAAGTTACTGGATAGTCCGGCCTAAAATAAGTAAAGTTTGAGATTTTTAAAGCGGATGTAGTATCTTTTTGTCGAGATATTTAACAAATGTCATTACTGGTGAATCATTACACAGCCACACAAAAAAAAAAAATTTCAGGGTTAGGTGGTCTGACCATGTTAACTATATGTTTTTGGGGTCGCTAAATTCAAATTTGGGGTCAGAATAACTCCATCGGGCTAGGGTTGCCCATAACCTCAAAAAAACCGCT
>JAPYYV010005208.1:0-15677 GCA_030522625.1 Copidosoma aretas | reverse complement strand
ATTTTTTAAAAATTATACACACACATACGTCAAATTAAAAATAATATTAATGTTTATTTATTAATGTGACTGTAAGACCGATATAAATATATGTCTTGTCTCAACATTTACAGTCGACAAAAGTATGATTGGTGTTTAAACTTTTAAATACTACCTACTTAGACTTAAAATTTTATTTTCTTGTAATATTTACGGAGTATTTTTGAAATGGGCTTACTAAGATGGCCAAGCATTGGTACAATTACTTTACTGTCGTAAAAAAGTTATACGAAAGGAAATGTTGATTCTGAAATTGATTTAAAAACGTATTCGACCGTAACCAGTGTAGGAGAATTTAATTGGAAAAAACTTAAAATTACAAACATTGATTTTAAAGATATTCCAGTAAAAAAAGGAATTGTCAGTAAGTATTAATAATTATTTTTTGAATAAACACTAAAAATTATTAAACGTTCATATGAACATTAAAATCTCTTTTTTTTTTCAGAAATCATTGGATACATATGTAGTGAATTTTTACTTCGGAATTCTAACAATGAAATCGAATTTTTTGAATATATAACAGACACAAAATTTAAATTAGAGGTTCTTCTTCTTAAAAGAGTTTAAGAAATAATTAAATTTGAATTAGGGTATAAAATTGAATTGATTGGTGATTTAAAGGAATATGGTGAATTTTTGGTTGCTACAAATATTTTAAAAAGTACTATGCATTGATAATAAATACAAATATCTAATTTTCAGGAAATACTTGTATATTAAAAGTAAGAGATTAAAATCAAATCAAGATTTTAGATGATACACCTTTGGATATTTAAGATCTTTTATTTGGATCAGAAATGATCCTTAAGCTATTATACTTGTTTACAAATTATCTTATTACAAATAAATTTAAAATTTTCATAATTATCAGGCTAAATCATGTATCTTACAATGATCGGGATTAAAGAGGTAAAATAAAATTTAACATAAATTCATTTGAAGTAAAATTTGTGTACCCAAATCGAAAAAAATTAAACAAATTTATGTAAAAGTAGTAATTGTATTTAAACTATTTTTATCACTATTATCACAATTGTTTGAAAACTGATACGAGTTGATTTGACGAGTTTTTTTCGCAACGCGAATTTTACAGAGCCTGAACAGTTTCGTGTTCCATCGAAACGTTGCCTAAATGAAACTATCACGTCTTTTTTTGCATCATTTATTCACCTAAGAATCCATACTCTCAACGGTTTGTGTGCAGACTGCAAAAATTTTCATATACATACATAGATAGTTGAAACTATGTTTTAGAAATACTATTTAACACCATTATTATTAAAATTATTCATATTAACCATTTACGATTTCACAAAAATCCTTTTATTTCGATTTTCTAAACGTTTTTTAGTATACATCAATGTAATTCTAGTGTACTATTTTATTTACCTATAATTTATCAGTACGTATATGTCTGCTGTAGCTACTTTTGTCACTAAAAGATTTGTTGCATCCCTCACAATTGTAAATTTTCTCATCATTATGTTTTGTTTATGAATTTTTATGCATGATATTTCACTAAATTTTTGATCGCAAATTTCACAATCAAATTTTTGTTCCTCAAAATGAATTACTCTGTGTCTTTCTAAATGACTCTTCCTTCAAAACTTTTGAAAGCACTGGTCACACTTAATTTTTTGTCATCACAATGAATTTTCATATGAACATTTAATAATGATTTTGTGCAAAATTTATGATGACAAACATTACATGAATGATTTTTAATATTTCGGTGTGACTGAAAATGAATATTCAGATTTTCTTTTAAAGAAAAACTCTTAGAACATACACTACATGTAAATGGTTTTTCTTTTGATGGAACCACATAACGAGTGATTATTAAACTTTTTTTACTAACAACTTTATCGCATGACATGCACTTATACTGCATTTTTATTTTTGTTTTTTCCAAATTTACCATTATGTCACGTATGCCTGTAAAATATAAAATTTATAATTTTTATCAAATTGGGCTCACAGAGCATGTACCAGGTATACGAAGGAAAATGCAGATTAACTAAAAGTTGCTTTATGCAGGAGTTTTTCAGAGCAAGTAATATCAGCTGTCCCAGCAGCAAAATCCAACAGAGCTGGCAAGCAGCATACAGGGGGCCATGGAGCAAGTAACAGTTGCGGCGTAGATGGCCCGTAAAATTGGCACAATACCTTTGCCACGAACAATAACCATCAGATCTGATAGCAGCAGCATACAGGTGTCCAATCCATCTGTCAGCTATTATTGCATTTTTCTTACTAGGCGTATCAATATCCAGCGCAGTAAGTATGCGCATTAAATATTACTCACTTTTGAATTAATTTAAGTTACGCTTTAATCCCTTAATTATTCTTAAAACTTATACTCTAATTATTTTTCTTCGCACATAAATTTAAATAAATTTTTTTTAAATTCATAATATGCTGTATCATTCTTTAAAATTTTTTAGTTTTTAATAATTAAATTGTTAAAAAAAACATTTGAAAAAAAATAAATAAACAATTTTCCTTTAATTTTTTTTATAAATAAGGTTATTAACATCATTTCAATATTTAAAAATTGTCTTACTTAAAAAAAAAATTATTGGTAAACAAATTAAAGGTAAAATATATTTTTATTTATAATAATAAAGTCAAATTATTTTTATGAAGATGAATGAAAGGGTTTGTTTTGTTAGATCATTTGGAATGTGAAGAGAAATTTTTCAATTATTTGATCTTATCAGAGACTGCTGATAATAATACAGTTAATGTAATACCACAAAATCTACGTAAACTGAATTTTGGATCTAGAACTATCAAGAAGAAACCAAAAAACTACGTAAAAGAAAACAATTTCAATAACAATAAAAGAGTTCTTTATAATATGACGAATAAAATGAAATTAACGAAGTAAATTTTTACTACTTTTTATTACTACTAAGAATCTTACCTTTACATGACTCAATTAGTTACTATTATCTTTGAATTTTCCCATAACATCTATAGATTTTCATTTTATTAAACCTTTTTTACTAAAGAACTGAATTCATGTTTTTTTATCAACACAATGCCGTACTAATTTTATCTTGATCCATATGAAAAAAATAAAATATGTTAAAATTACTAACATCATCAGTGTTATTTTACTTGAGATCAGCTTATAACGACTATGCGTATCAATATCTCATTCGATCTGAATGTAAAATTTCAATACTGTCATAAAATTTCATAATTTTTTTTCAGACATATATACTAAAATTATTAATCATTTAATATGAGTCCGTTAGTTTATCTCTTGTTGCAAGTACAAACCATTATTAAAAATGTGTCCTTTTATGTTTATTTGAATGATCTTTTCTTGTAAGACTACTGTCACATAAATAAAAAATTATTGATTGATCCGTATTATGTATCATTAAAGGTCTATTCAGATGGGTTGATCATTTGAATTTTTTATTGCAAATGTTACATTAATATTTTTTTTCTTTGTTATGTATTTCTTGATGCTTTACAAAGTGATATTTTTTTTAACTACTATTTCACACTCATCACACTTAAATAATTGTTTATCATGTATTTTTGAATGATTTTCTAATGATGGTTCATCTATGAATTTAAAATTACATTCTTTACAATTATATAAAGAATTTTCTATCTAATTTCTCATTTTATGTTAAAAAATATTTCTATGAAATTTTTCTATCTCGGAAATAAAGGTTACATACCACTAATAAATACTATGTGACAAAACATGATCAATATCTCACAAAAATTTGATTTCTGACTGGATTCATACACGTGTATACTTATTTTTATTGGTTAATAAATAATAGGGCTAAAATTGTTATTGATATTTTGACCCGTTTTGAGTGTACTAAGCTATCTTTACAAGCTTGTTTAAAACATATATAGATATTTTGTTCATTTTATTTGCAAAATATCAAGAAGAGTCACAATATTCAATAAAATTTTCTGAAAGGTTAGTATTTTTATTTTAATTTTAATGTTGATAGGAAATTTTTTGAATGTTGTTTTTAAATTAAAATATTATTTGATTTTTAAAACTCCATTAAATTACCGTATTCTATAAGTGGTTTTCAAAAACTTTATTTTATTGAAATTATACTGTGCAATATATTTAACGTGATTGAATTGCGAAAACAATAATGAATACATATTAATCAATAATTAAGGAACACGATCTGCATTCAATCGTAAAAAGGCATAACGTTTAGATCTCAGGTGAACACTCATGCATTAGTTTTGTTTCATAAAGATATTTTTTGCGTCGTAAGTGAGCTTTTTAATTGATCGGATGGGTCGCTTCATTTATTTAGTATATCTACACATAGAAGGAATTGGTATTGATCTTATTCGATAACAGGTGACAGCCTCACGAAAAAAACATGGTCCAGCGCAATGTTGGCTTGGGCGAGATACTCTCCAGTTTTGTGATATCTGTTCTCTTAAACTTGGGACAGCAGCAGTGCTAAATCGCTGAAAGCGCTGCTGCCACGCAAGTAGTGGTAAGGGCAGCGGCTCATATGTCTTGGCATACGTAATTTCTCACTCAAAGCTTCTCACCCAAAGTACAGTATAAGTCAGTCGTATAACTCATTCCCGTTAAAGTGATTTTTATAAGATTTTGTTTGTGTCTTTGCACCGTTACTTTTTAATTATATAAGCGTGTTTATAGTCTTTGTGATACTATTAGGATTAGAACCAGAAATATCTGATAGAATATTAAGATGTAAGGTTTTATGTGTGTCATCACATTATTTGTGTTATAAATTTATTAGGGCTTTTAAGGCGTTATTACCGAATATATAATCATCACCCTCATCACTCTCATGCATATTTATATTGTACTGTCATACTAAGACAATATACATGTATATATCTTCCTATATTAAATAGTTGTATGGTTTTAGGGTGAGTACTAGCTCCCCACGCTCCCCCTCCTCCTCTCCACTCACACCCGTTCCCCCTCAGCTTCCGCCATAATAAAGTAAAACTTGTTTCTTTTTACCGTGAAATATGACCTCAAATGGTTTGAGCTAGTTCCTCCCCGCTCTTCCTCGCTCCCCCCCAGCTCACCCCCAGCTTTCCACCAGACTCCCCCCCCCCTATCTGCCCCCTACCCACAGCTCCCCTCAAAACATGTTTTTCCTTACGTAATAAATTTTAAAAACACTATTACTTTCTTATGAGTACAAAAATATCTGTAAGAAAAACCCACTTCTATGAAAATTGATTACATTGCAATTAATAATAATAAGTATAATAACGATATTTCAAATCGGACACCAAAAATACTAATTATACCTATGAAAGCCGTGAAAAGAAGCCTACATATTGAAACGAAAAGTATTATTTCGATCTTTGGGAGATAAATTGTATATATATCATTATAAATCTTAAATAAATTTTGGAATTAGCGATAAGACATGCTTTTCTGCCGACGCATTAAAATACCTACACGGAAAATTCTACTCTTTAAGGTTTCAAAGCTTCTCTTGGCATTATTTATGCTAAGAATTAGCTCTATGTCGCTTAATAGGGTAATTTTTTATAAAAATATATCCATTATTAAGAAAAAATGTTTTGTGGAAAATAAAAAACAGAAAAGACACAGTAGAAGAGAAAATTATGGAAAACTGTTTCAAGAATCTACAAATAATATGGACTTTAGATTTGACGAACAAACTTCATAGCTTATGGACTAACCTACATATTATCGGATCATGGGCAATAGCATGAATCCATCAAATTTACAAGGCAAGGAAGAAGTAGAAGAACTTCAAAACTCTAGAGGAGTGGCTTTTCAAATGTAACATACAAGATTTAGGAAATTATAATTGCTGAAAATATAGAAAAATCGGTAGGGAAGTTTAAAATATTAAAAGAGAGTTAGGCTGCTATCAGAACAAAAGAAAGAACAAGACAACATATTTTGTACTAAATAATTTAATTAAAGCAAACGTTTTAGAGAAATAAGTATAAAAATGACAAAAATGTTCAAAAGAATCTAAACATATACAAAAAAAATAGTTAATTACGGCCAGGGGCTAAAAAATTCATGCAAAACTATAAAAAAGAGAAGGCAAAAGTGTCAATGAAGCCTGGTACTTTTAAGTTTTTTTGTCTAAAAAATAGGCGATAAGTGAATCTAAACGAAACAGGAGGTGTAACAGTAAGCAAACTCAGAATTAACTCTCTTAAACTATCTAATGACGTTGCTTAAATCGCCTAGCATGTTGGAGACAGTAATTATATGCAGAATGACTTAGTTATATAAAGTACAAGAAATATACTTAAAATAAACATATAAAAAAAGGAAAATGTTGATTTTTGGAAAGGAATAAAGGATAAAAACAGATCTGTTTAAATTAAAAGTGGATGCATTGACAGTTAAGAACTAGAACATGGACCAAGAAGTGTGGTTCTCAACAAAAAATTTTCCTGGCATAGAAAAAAACGACAGATTAGGAGAAAAGGTCAGTTAAAGCAGTTTTAAGCTTAAGCAGAAGAGATAAAGTAGAAAGTTTAAATTAAAGATTATTTTTATAGAATAAATAATAAAATTTTATTGCACATACGTAGCGGAGACTCGTGTATGAAAGGGGGAACCCCCCGTTCCTCGCCCCTCTGAGCGAAACTCCCAAAGCTCCTCAAACCGTCTAATCTTTTAAAACCCTTACCACATTTTTTACAAATTTTATTTTATGCCCTTCATTATAAATTAACATATGTCAATTAAAATGTGTCAATCTTTTTAAACTTTTTTACATCTAGCACATTTAAATAATTTTTTCTAACTATGTTCTTTGAAAAATGAGATTTGTCTGAAGTTTAATGTTGTACTGTTTATATCTTTAATACGTTATTTTATAAATTAAAATTACAATAAATATGAGTATTAAAAAAAATAAAAAAGAATATCTGTAAAAAAAAAATACATTACTTTAATGTAAGTGATTTTAAGTCTGTAATAAAATTTTCTAACTTGATTTACAAATTTTACAATACATCAAGTAGAAATTTTTTTTTCATAACAACCAAACATTGGTATTTACGCAGTTAAAATATTCTAAACAGTAGGGAGTTTCTTTAGTTGGGGAAAAATCATAAAATCACTAGAAAGCATAAAAGCTTTTTAAGCAGAATGGTGGTAATTGTATAAAATGTGTAAATAGTGCTTGAAAAATGTAAAGAGCATTAATGCATTCAATTGACGGAATAATCGTACTCGTATAAGTATATAGATAATCTTATATTCCTGCAATATAGATGTGATGATCTTCATTCAAAATTTTGACTATTTTTAGTATGTTTGTCATAGCTTTTATAGTTGTTCTATCAGTATTTGAAGTAATGGTATTATTAAAAAAGAGCCGGTGAGTGAACCCAAAAAAAGGTATCATATTTGTTCTATATAAATGCACTCTGTAATATGTGCTAAGTTGAGATTGATTATTGTTTATCTAAAATCACAATCCATCACGTCTGTGCATCTGTCCGAGGTCCTAGCCCAAGCATCGATTTTTTAAATGTTATAATATTTTTAAATCAAAAATTGTTTAAAAAAAATATTTTCAACACATTATTAAGAAAAATAAAGTTAGAATACTTATGAATAAAAAAAGATTTAAATATATTTCAATAATTATTTATTTATCTGAACAATAAAGCAATTATAAGCTTCTTCAATAAATAAGAGGAACACTAATTATTATTATAAGAAAATTTGATGTATTAATATAATTATGAATATGATTTATCTTATAATCATAAATAATAGGAAAATTGGCAAGCGGGGCGCGCTGGTAGGCGAATATACACATAAAATAAATATCATAAAAAAATAGGACAGGTTGCGTCATGTAATCACATAAGTAGCAGAAGAACTAAAAATGAAAAAATCTATACAGCTACAAATCATTGCAAATTGATAAAAAGGATTTCACAATAATTGAGCAATAACAAACACTCCTGTAAACCAATTGTTATGCAATTTCAGGATATTCTATTTGGGCGCTGTATTGGATTCACCATCTTGAATTTTGAAAATCTATTAGAAAATTTGCAATAAGCAAGTAATGAACTATCATGCGTACATGAAAAATAATCATACTAAGACTAATGTTACTTTTCTGCACTTTCTTGCATCAAGATAATTGCTCTTAGACGCTTCTAGCCGCCATATTGAATCAACCATTTTTAATTTCAGAATTCTGGAAATTTCTTTCTGCGCAGGGATCCAATGGGAACAGATTTCTATGCAATTTTAGAAATTTTTTTTTTTTGGGACTATTTTGGACCTGTCATTATGAATGATGTAAATCTAACAGCAAATTCGTAATGAGCGAGTACTTACACTATTCGGTGTACATACAAAATCACGATACGTAGACTAATGTTACTTTTCTGTTCGTTTCTTACATCAAAATGACAGCTTTTCGTGCATAATAGCCGCCATATTCATTCCACCAGTTCAATTTCGAAATGGGCCACACAACATTAAAAAATGGAAATAATAAGCTACAATCTCCACCAAAAAACATTCCAAAAAACCTAATCTGATTCGGAAGAGCAGATGGTCTTCCAGTTGCAAAGCAGGCCCCACATATATGTAGTTATTTTTGTATTTTAAAGTTAAATAGTCGATACTGAGCCCCCCCCCTTTATCACCCTTACATCTCTCAACTATGGCTAAAATCATGCAGTCCATCGCTCATTCTTATTCCATTTTTAACCCAAAACTATTTTTGGTATCTCTCCCCCGCTCTCCCTTATCTCCCCCACATCGTTCCTTTCAGCTCCTCCTTTAACTCCTCCTCAGCTTGCCCTTAAATCACGATTTTCATATTTTGCTAACTTAACCCTGCTCCTACACACCTCTCCTTAGCTTCACATCAAATATACCAAGTATATTTGGATTATCTTCCACCTTATCCACCCTTTGTTTCCCTCGGAGCTCTTTTTTTTACTGTTCGCTAAAATTTCTGATTATTCATATTTCTTCTTTTTTCGTCATTTTAGACACGCATATTCCGATCAACCTTATTTAAAAAAATTAAGGACAATTTATTTCCCATTATTATGTCAGAACAAATAAAAACAGTGAACTGGGTCGTTAGGGCACTAAGATAGTCAATACATTAATGAATATTATAAAATTATGAGTCTTCAAAATTTACTGAATGATAAAGTGCATTTGGTTCGAAACAATACTACCTCAATGAAATATGTGAGTATTTTCTTAATACACATTCGATGATACGACAAACCAATGATTAACGAAAAAGTTTGAGATAACATGTTACACCTAATGGAATAAATGTAGTTTCTCCATTGAATTGAGGAAGACATCAATGCATATTGAATGAAATAGCAGGTATAATATCTTTTGATAATTTAAAAACCTATTAAAAAGTAACCTACAACACTTTTAAGAAAACAGCTATTTGTATGGAATTAGTTGAACATGATATCAATATTTTGTTTAAAGAAGCATGTGACGCCATGTTACTTTTTTAATTTAATAAATTTGTGGCCTTGATGGATATAAAAAAATTCGTAAGGAATGTAGTGAAGGTTTCAAGATAATATATAATTTAAAAAGACATAAAAAGCACCATAATATTAAGCAATTACAATGAATTCTAAAAAGATTTAACTATTTTAACTAATTATTTTGTTGCTTCCATATTTTTTGGAGTCTTTGACGATTCAACAATGCTACGGAATTTTCAAAGAATGTATAGAAAAATGGTAAAAATACTAACGTTGATCTACAATTTCTACGTACACTTAAGAAAGTATTTCTTCTTTTCGTCCATATTTGTCTTATACAAAATGTATTTCTTAAATTTCATTGTAATCATTCTTCTTATCTTTTAGAGTGCAAATACTGCTCTGTATTTCATAGAGACAAGAAGTAAAACAAAATTTATTAACTTATCCAGAATAAAAAACTGTTTAAAATGCCCTCGATGTTGGATACGCAAAAATATTATTATTTAATTTTACTATGATTTTCAAACGAAAAGCTTAGAAAAGTAAAATATCATGGCATGGTAAAATCATTGCAAAGAAAAAAGAATTTCACAATTGTATAATAGAATACTTACTATGTCGTACATGATGGACAATTTCTTTAAACAAGGAGACAGAGATCCCCGACTATACTAAACTGAAATAATAAGATTCAGTAAAGTACTCTTACTTTGTTTTCATTATGTTTTAGTCTAATATTATGCGCATTGAACAATAAACTAGAACAGTTTCTCGAAGAAAACAATTATCAAATAAACAAATTATGTATCCATGTATATTAGATTGTAGAAGTAAAAGTTGCTATATTTATCTCATTGAGAGCAAATAAGTTTTGTGGAGATAAATATTAAAAAAAAAAAAACAAGGGTTCATTCAATTTTGATTAAATGCTTAAAAAAAAGTTTTATTAGGGAAAAAATGGAGACAAGAATTTATTTTTAATATGATGGAAGGCGTTTTCCAAATTAATTATTCCTACATTAGTTTTGTATTATGATATAAGGAATATTTTTTATTTCAATTCAACAACCTAATATAATGTAAAATTGATTATTTCTGTTGTTTCATCAGTAATCATCAAGAAATTTCGATTGACCGATATTTTATAGTATAAAATGATGGTAATGGTAAATTTGTATTAGGATAAAATTGTATCTTAATA
This sequence comes from Copidosoma aretas, assembly GCA_030522625.1. Lineage (NCBI taxonomy): Eukaryota > Metazoa > Arthropoda > Insecta > Hymenoptera > Encyrtidae > Copidosoma > Copidosoma aretas. The sequence continues at coordinate 4,939 of JAPYYV010005208.1, read as the reverse complement.
ACTTAATGTATGACTAACTGTGAGATGGTAAAGGCATATGGATGTAACATTTGTGATACAAATTTTAAGATGAATTGATTTTTTTTTTTTAAGAAATACAAAAAGAAGGATCATATATTTCTGTACAGGAAAATTATGGAAAAAATTTATGTTTTACATCATGAGGTATAGTATTGAGGCGTGCGTGCTATATATGGCAATTCGTGGCTTGCCCAAACGTGAAGTCTGATTCTTTAGCCTAATATTATTAGTTGATGTGAATACAGTATTATTCTTCACAATAATTATTTCGGCATAATATTAATAAGCGTTGATATCAGGCTTGGTTCTGCTCCTCTAAGCTCATTTACAGCACCCATTATTATTATTCTATTAATTGTGATGAACCTTACAGCATTCAATAATTTTATTTTAATTTGCTTGAACGATGTACTTTGTGTATTTGCTATTCTTTTTGAAATTTGTTGAATTTCGAAAAAATTTTGTAAGTATAACTCAAGGTTCAGGAATTGTCTTTGTAATAAAAATTCAATTTTTAGGTTAGTTTGTTTGCTTACATTATAATATATTCGGATGGATACAGTTTTCAAGTCACAGTGCATCAATCCTTTAAATTTGAGCAAACACTTAAAACGAATGGTTAAATTTCCATCAACAAAAAGAGCTGAGTATTCAGCAATTCCAGAATCAGCAAAAATCTGTTCTGGTTTTAGATCTCAAATGTACAAACATAAATTAACAAACGATGTCGATCCTCCCGTTAATGATGATGACGATAAGATACATCATGATCAATTGGACTATCACACAGCGGGCATCGCAGTACTCAATAACATGAAAAAAAAAATTTCCAGAATTAACGTTAAGTAGTGAAAATATTTTACTTCTTACTCTAGCTCCACAATTTTGGTCACTCAGAGATTTAGAAAGAGTATTTGGTTGCTCTAATCATCAAGCTCGTTTATCGAAAATGTTATTTGCTGAGAAGGGGTCACTTCCAGAACCTGTAAAAAAAAAAGTTAAGTTATTGCAGTTTATGCCGTTTCTTTAGTCCAAGATTTTTATAACAGTGATGATATAAGTCGTGTTATGCCTGGCATAAAGGACTTTGTCTCTATGAAGCAGAAAGACGGCGCCCGTAAGCACGTCCAGAAAATATTGGTCCTCGGAAATTTATGCGAAATTTATTATACGTTTTAAGAGAATAATCCGACCTTGAAAATAGGATTCACGAATTGCACGCAATTAAGGCCTCCACAATGTGTTTTAGCCGATTCCAGTGGTACTCACAATATATGTGTATGTGTTCACCATGAGAACATGAAGCTCATGTTTGATGCAGCTGGTATTAATGCTCTGATGAAAAATTCTCAATTATTCTTTGTAGACTGTCAAAGCTGCGTAAAATAGATTGTTTGCAGCAAACAAGAAGAAAAATGCTTTTTTGGAGACTGCTTAGATTGCCCCAACACTAGTTAATTACGTGAGTACCAATTAGAGTGTTTCTCTAAAAATGATATTTTTGAAGTGAAGTATGATTATTGGTTTTGAACTGATAGATATACAATTGCATCACAGTTAGTAAATACACATAAATTCATTAATATATTTGCCGAAAAATTAATGAAATTTAAAACCCACGACTTTTTGGCTAAGCAACAATCCCTTTTTGTACACAATTTAAAAAAAAATCTTAAAGTTGGCAAATTTGTTGTTTGTATGGATTTTGCAGAAAATGATGCTTTTGTGATTCAAAATTTCACGCAATCTTTTCATTGGAATAACAATCAGGCAACTGTGTTTACAGTTGTTATTTATTTTAAGAGTAATAATCATCTTTTGCATTAAAGTATGGCTATAATTTCTGACAATCTATGCCATGAATCGATTGCAGTCTATGAGTACCAAAAAATTGTTTTAGATTTTCTTCAAAAAAACTTTGAAGTCAAAAAAATTTATTACTTAACAGATGGTGTCTCTCAACACTTTAAAAATAAAACCACCTTTTAAAATTTTCTCTTCCACAAATGAGATTTTAACGATCAAGCTCAATGGCATTTTTTTCCCACTGCGCATGGAAAGAGTGGGTGTTACGGTATTAGTGCAAATTTGAAGAGAGGCGCGAGAAAAGCTAGCTTACAAAACTCTCTTCAAAATAGAATATTAAAAGTTGACGACCTTTATAAACGGGCAAAAGACCAGAGCAAAGAAACCGAGGTATTTTTCAGTGACAGAGAATCTTACAAGAAAGCTGCTTTAAAATTGAAAGAAAGGGTCGATGAGGCTAAAATAATACAAGGAACTCTTCGCTATCATGCATTTATCCCTCTTAATGAAAACACATTCAAGCTACGTCAAACATCCTTAAGCTCCATATTTCAAACTTTTTCGGAAATTTCCAATCCAAAAATTAAAAAACTACCATATCCAAGAAAACTGCAATGGTAAAGGAAAACATTTAATTTTTTGTACACAATACAAAAAAATATGTAATAGTGTAAAGTATTAAAGTTAAAATAAATAAAAACTATTAATGACCACGAAAAAATTTCAATAATTTATTATAAAACATTGATCAGGAATATTGCGTTGTTTTCAAACGTAAGATATGGTACGAATGCCGCACCGCACCGCACTGTGTGCCAAAACGCCAAAAAAAGGGTCGAAATTCCCGCTTCAACTCAATTTGGCTCCAAAAAAATAATTTTTGGTACGGTTTAACTCGTCATGACCTCTAGTTTTGGAAGCCGTTTTCTTAGCATGTGTATCTCATTTCGTGTTTTGTGTAGGTGGCGCCAAAGTCCTCACCGTGGTCAAACTTGGTTGCTTATGTCTTATTCATGCAAAAGTTAGACAAGAAAAAACGGTTCTCTGTGGTTATTATTGTTTTTTGGTGCGCTGAACACGAATCTGTCATTTATTTTGTAAAAAATTAATTGTTAAAATAATTTGTTTAAACAAATGTAGAAAAAAAAATTTTAATAAATGACACATGTTATCTATACAATTTAAAGCTGCTCATCACGAATCTGCTAATCATTTTGCAAACAAAAATTGTTTAAAAAAATTATTTGAACAATTATAATTATTTTACAGAATTCTTATAAAAAGCATGCGACAAATGTTTTCTATGGTATTTGGGGCTCCTCATTACGAATCCGCTATTTATATCGTAAATAACAATTGTTTAAACGAATAATATAAACAATAATTGCTTAAAATTTTTTTTGAAACTATGCAATACATGCTTTTTGTGTTAGTCAAGGCAGCTTGCTACAAATTTACTATTTACTTTCCGAAAAAAAATTGTTTAAACAAATTGTTTAAACATTGCTCAGGTCTAGTAAAAGGAAAAAGTAAGCAATTTGTACCTGGTAAATTTTGTCTTCTGAAGTGAGCAACAGTTAGGACTTCACCTTTCTTTTAGCTATGATTATATACTGCAATTTTTCACAAATAAGGCAAATCGCGCACAAATTATAATAGGTAGTGAGGGAAAAAAATACTTTTTAATGAATCTATCTTTATAAGTATAGCTCAAAATACTTTTTAGCTATGACTTTTTTCTTACTGTAGTATTTAAGGCTGCTCATTAAAATACTGTATTTTACTTCGTAAAAAAAATTGTCTACAGTATGAGATGTTCCTTTTTGTAAATTTTCAACTTATTTTGTACAATAAAATTCATAACATAAATATGGTCAAACATGCCAAAGCTATGCTGGCAAATGTGTATTATGTTTTTTAAGTCAGCTCACATAAAATCTGATACTTATTTTACAAGAAAATTGTTTGAGCAGATTGTCTCATCAACAATTGTATTGAAAATATCAGAAACAAGCAAGACATCGATCGTAAGGCTTTCAAGGTTGTAGCCGTCGTATTTAATAGTAGAAAATAAATAATTTTATGATCATATGACGAAGGGTTTTGTCAAAAATCTCAAAGAAATGTCTCTTATTTAATTAAAATAAAAAATGTTCTCTTACAGAAAATTAGTTCAATTTATTTGTGACCGTTAAAGTTTTAATAATTTTTCTCGCGTCTATTTACATTTAGTATTTTCAGTAGTTGAATAAATACTTTTTCTACTTTTACTTTTAATCATTATCTGACGAGTTTTCTATTGATCGCTCTCTCCATCCATCAACAAAGCTTTCATTTTTACAGCTAGATCTTTCCTTTTTCTTTTATCAATTTTTCGTGTCAAAGACAGAAGAAGATCTGAGTTTAACAGTAAGCGATGAAACATATCGTGATTTGTTGCAATACTGAAACAAGCAGATATTTTTTTTATGAAATATAAGAATGTGTCCTTCAATTATTTACTAATTATGTTTTCGCATTCCGTAGTGGAATTCGAAATCAAGTATAGCACACTCTACAGTCCAGAGCTTTCGAAAGTGGCAAACAAAAAGGTGCTAAATTCAAATTAGCAATATTGACGAAAGCTGAAAAATCGATGCTATGTAAACAAACACTCTTCTTAATTATTGAATGAGTCCATCCCAAGCTACTTATTCCAGTGACCTTAATAAATAATCAATCAATAACGAATAACTCCAACCTGACAACCAAGAGGACAACAGATAATTAAACAGAAGGTTACGAATTGTTATACATAATAATAATAATTATTATAATAGTAATAGACACATAAACAAATAATAAACAAAAAAATTACATTTTAAGTAACTGTAACCAAATAACCCAAAAAGTTTCTACCTTAAACAACAGAACATTCCAATAATGGTTATAAAATATTTGCAGTAATTGGTTAATTAATAATAGGAAAAATAAATCGTAAACAACTTTAATCTTATTACCCGGGGGTTGGAAAGAAATTAATTTGGAGCTTTATAATAAGAATGAATAAATGAATTATTAAATAACAAGTAATGCTAAGCAACTTTCACATTATAACAAGGTGGACAACAAA
>JAPYYV010005207.1:0-15679 GCA_030522625.1 Copidosoma aretas | reverse complement strand
GCAAGTAACTTTACGCAAGTCTTATGCACTTTTTGTGCAATCATCTTGTGCACGTATCTTGCAGCAGAATGATGTAAGTCTGCGGAAGCAGACCGAGCACCATCTTATGCAATTCTCTTGTGCATTGTGTGCTACCAGGGTAGATATATCGGCATTATTACTGAAAATCATCTTTTCAGCTTAGTTTTTTCATCAATTGAGGATACATTCAGCTATAAGTTTTAACCGTGAACTTTAATATAATTTCGTACAAACATTGAATAAATATTATAGTTATACATCAGAAACAGTGTTTTCGTTTTTAATCCGCGGGTTTTTTGGAATCATAGTTATGTGATCATCTCTAGCCAATACCATTACGAAAAAAGGCTTTATTTCAAATTATCTTCTAAGTTGATCAATCATTTTAACGACAGTAAATAAGCCAAGTAAGCGTATTGGATGACTGGGATTGGCTGTTTATTTATTACATTGATAAACTAAAGTAAAGCCAAGAGAGCTAATTGGGTAACTAGGGATTAAGTGCTTGGCATATAGATTATTTATTTGATAAATAGAAGTAAAGCCAAGTGAGCCCATTGGGTTGCTGGGGATTAAGTGATTTGGGTTCAAATTATTTTCTTAGTAAACTAAAGTAAAGCCAAGAGAACTGATTGGGTAACTTGGGATTTATTTAATAAAGAGAAGTAAAGTCACGTGAGCCTATCGGGTTGCTAGGGATTCATTACTTGGGATATAGTTGTTGTATAACTTTAATAAATGTGCTGATAAATGAGCGTATTGGGTCGCTGGGGGTTAATGGCTCGGGATGTATTTTAGTAATAAAATAGATAAAGGAACAGGTAGACAAGAGCGTTTACTTTTTAGGGATTCATTACTTAGAAATTATGTTATAATATATTGAACAAATTTTTAGTGCTGGGTTATTAGGTTGAAGTATTCAGGTTGTATGGATTTGGGCGTGTATAATAGTTTTAGATGCTGGAACTCGTCCTCAACTTATTAGCCAATTACAGCCACCTGCGCACAAGTCTCAACCAATCAGATTAAGAGTTATTCTGTCGACAGTCACGTGTAACTGATTCTTTTATAGAGAATAATTTGTTAAAAACAATAACAGTGGTTCTTACCATGTGAATCCCACAAAAAACTTTTGGTGCCTTGTGGCAAGGGGAAAAAGGGTTTAAATAGCACTAAGTTTGATTTCCGCATACGTTTTTAGACACTCAGAACTGATTTTTACCCGATCCAAGTGAAAAATGAAAATAAAAAAAATTAACGACCACCATAAAATACGTATATATATTAGGGTGTTTGGTATTTACCAAATTTAATTTTTTGATCATCTACCCTTTCCAAACTCTTCGTTACATCCAAAACTGAAAATCCATAGCCTGAAAACCAAATTTTTATAGAGTTGACTTGTGCCACCAGCCATCTTTTGTTTTCCTATGTAAATAGCATCGGTTTTTTAAATTTCAACCTTGTCTGATTTTTTAGACCACTTAAAGTACTTTTTCTGGATTTTTAAGGTGGCTCTAGTGCTTAGTGCCGTACCTAGTGGGTGCATAAGCAGTGCAGAGAAAGCGATTGTGTTCGACCTGCTATAACTCAAGCGTTTGTTTATTAATCATCACCAAAATAGAAGAAAATATCCCCTAGGTAAAGTAGTCTCTTACATGTTTTGTAAAAATCTCAAACTTATTTTTGTTGGAGCAGGAGAAAATGATAACCTCACGAAATACACTACACAAGTCGAGAAAAGTCTGTTACAAATAGTTCAAATCCCAAATTTTTTCAACAGTGTTGTTAAATCACCCCTTAATAACATCATTACAAAGTTTTAGGTCAAAATATTGAGGAGAAAAGATTTTAAATGCAATTTCGTACAACAGCCTGGCGTCACCACGTGTTCTTTTGTTCATATTTTCATTTATTACATTAAAAATTGCACGTGGACCTTGGAGCCCTAAAAAGCTAATCGATTCTACGTCCCATAAGCTTTTATTTGATATCTGATTGGTTAGGATTGTGTTTTTTATTTGTAAGTGATCGGCTGATCAAGATAAGAAAATATTTTTACTACTCTCGTTTACACTTGTTTCACATAAGCAGAAATTGCATCCTCCAAATTTATCACCCATATCCTCTGATTCCTTCAAAATAAAAAACACAATCAAAGCAAATTAGATGTAAACGAAAGTTTATGAGACGTAGAATCGATTGGAATTTTAGGGCCCCGAGATCAACGTTTAACTTTGAAAGTTATAAATGAATAATGAAACAAAAAAATACGTAGTAGCTCTAGACTGTTTTACGAAATTGCATCTAGAATCTTTTCTTCTAAATGTTCTGAACAAAAACTTTGTAATACTGTTATTAAGGGGTGATGTAACAATACTGTTGAAAAAAATTTGGGATTTGAACAATTTGTAGCAGAATTTAATTGATTGAAGTAGTGCATTCCGTGTATGTTGAGGTTACCCTTGTTTTCTGCTTAAACGGAAACGAGTTTAAGATTTTACGAAAACTGTAAGAAACTACATTACGTGGGGAATATTTTTATTTGTTTTGGTGATTATTTTTAAACAATTTCGTGAGTTCTAGCAGGTTGAATACAACTGCTTTCTTCGCACTGCTTATGCACCCACTAGTTACGGCCCTAGGTACGAGAGCCACCCTAAATCATATTATTGAATTACATATCACTTACACTTGATTAATTTATTATTTCAAGCTCTACATAAGCAGGTTAAAAAAATTCGATTATGGCCTTCAAAGCCTTCGAAACCTTCGAAGAATAAAAAATACAATCAAGTTTTTCCAACGTGCTTATTTTGAGCTGGAAAAAATCCATCAATCAAGTCTAAGTGATATGTTATTCGATGATATGATTAAAAACTCCAGAAAAAATACTTAATGTAGTCAAAAAAATCAATCAAGGTTGAAATTTAAAAATCCTATGCTATTTAAATAGGAAAACAAAATGTGTCTGGTGGCACATACGTGTTAACTCTAAAAATTTTTATTTTTTAGTTAGTGGATTTTCATTTTTAGATGCAACGAAGAGTTTGGAAAAGGTACATGATTAAAAAATTAAATTTAGTAAATAATGGACACTCCAATATATGTATGTATGTATAATATATTATACCGTCGTTGCTCCGCGTGACAATCTCCGAATTTCATTCTGTTTATTTTTATATATTAATTTTTTTTATTGTTTCTGTTATGAGCATGATTAGATAAATATTATATTCATATACATAGGTATCAATTACAACCTTTAATGCCAATCAGTGTCATTCTTCAGTATTAATTTATTCATTTTATACGCAATCCTCCGCTCTGGATGGGCAATATAATTTCATCATTTAATCCATGAGAAATAATCTTTGACTCAAACTTTCTACTTTAGCTCTTTTGCTTAAGCCTGAAACTGCGTTGACTGCCCTTTGCAATCTACCTGTTATTTTTCTCCGTACCTTGAGAAGCTTTTTTTTTTTAAGAACTACACATCTAGGTCTGTACAAGGTGTTCTGAAAATATCAGATGGCAACATATCAAAAACTGTGCATAGCATCAAAATTTGGCACAGAGCTTTTGGTTTGTCTTGACGAGTTGACCCACGTAGTATAGTTTTCCTAGAACATTTTTAAAATACCCTGTATACTTGTCTGATTTTCCAATACCTCCCCTTTAAATTTGAACAGATCTTTCGTATCCCTTCTGTATTTCTAAAAATTAAGATTCTCAGTTATTTATGTTTATTTTAAGTTTATTTTTCGTATAACTTTTATGTAAGTCTTAAAAAGCATATGTTTTATATTTGTAGAATGCTCTGCGCCTAATACAACGTCATCAGCAAATTAAAGACAGTGGATTTTTATTTTTTCTACTGTAACACCTCCTGTAATGTTTTAGATCCACTCATCGTCCATCCCCACTATAAATAAACTTAATTATACCGTGCTTCATGGTTACCCTTTCCTTGCCTATTTTATTATTTTAAATATATGTGTTATCTCCCGGCCCGTACTGTTTATTTATAGTTTTTTTTCACCATTTTAATTATTTTTATAACCATTCCTATTCTTTCTAATTTCACAGAAGACATTTCTTTATTTATGTAATGAAATGCTGTTCTTATATCTGCAAACACAGCATATAATTTATTGCTTTCCGCCTTTTTTTTTTTTTTTTTTTGTTTTTTTTTTGGCCTTTCCTCTCTTCTTAATTTTTTTTGTTTTCCTTTTTTTTTTTTTTTTTTTTTTTTTAATTAAGGTGTTTGATCACCTCTGTAACGAAACATATTTGAAATATTTTATCATGAATGTTAACTTAAAGTTTTGAGAAGTGTCCTTTAACCTGACAATAATATAGCTGGTGCTAAGTATTATGCGATTTTTTTCAGAAAATTTTGTTGTTATATTCTTCGCATACCGAAGCTTAAGAAAAAATTCAATAAATTACCTTGCTAAATTACTCCTGCTACTACTTCCCCTCTTTTTGAAGTATATGTTTTCTTGTTATTTTCCGCCCTTTAATGATATATTTTTCTTAACATCAACGACTAAGTATTTTAGTTCATTTGATCATGCTAATCATGGGCAGGTGTTTGGAACATTGCCCTAAAATTTCATCGTCTCCTGCTGCTTTTCCAGTTTCTATTTTCCCTGGGACTTTCTTTACTTTAATAATCGACATACCCCTGTCAAAATCCTTTTAGACTTTGCTGTTAATTCCTATACACTACTTTTTGTAAAAAAAAATATAGTATAAATTATTTATATAAATATTTTTTTTTAATACCAAAAAAAATTTTTTTTAGGTAAATTTTATGAAATCATTTGGTTACGTATGATTAAATTTTCTACGCTGGAGGTTATATTCTTACATTTACAAAATATCTATGACAAACTTTCTTTTTACGAAGTTAAGTAAATACTGCAACTGGCCTTACTACAAGGAAAGTTTGTTGCTCTTATTAATTTTATTTCCGAGCTTTTATTTAAAACAACCATCAAAATCCATTATCACATGATGAGAATTAAATTTAAACATTTTTAATTTATATATCATTAAAAATAAATTCACCAATAATTTTATTCGGAAATATCATCGTGGAAACCAAATTTTATCAAATTCAAACGTTTCAACTGTAATTTGCAAGAAAATAATCATTACTAAGTCATCAGAAAATTTATAAAAAAATTTATTCTATTAATCTCCTACCTAACGCATCCACTCCTTATCATCTCCATTTTATTTTTCATTACAATTTTAATTGTATTGAATTTGATGAGAATAATCAAGATATAAATATTATATTTTGAAGAAGGTGAAGAGATAATATTTGCTGAAAAACCGTAGAACTATAAATATATATAAAGAAGATATATAAGTGCACGTGCATTCATACGGTATAAACTTCGGTGTTTACTTTATACTTTTCTTCAAATGTGATTTATTACTCAAACCTTTTTATAGAATTTACACATAAGAACTCTTTATTTAAATTATATAAAATCCTATACATAGTCTTTTCCATAACTTATTCGAATCAGGCTTAATTGTTATACTACAATTAAAACTCTAAAACCTAAAATTTACAGAAATTGTTACTATGGGTATACCTACGGAATTAATAATTTCGTAAAAATTAATGACAACACAAAAAAAAGTGGGTGCTGGTGGAAGGTAGGGGGGAGTCTGGTGTGGAGCTAGAGGGGAGCTGGGGGAAAGTGGGGAGGATCGGTGGAGAGTGGGGCGGAGTGGGGGGAGTAAACTCAAATTTTTTAGGGTCAAATTTCACGTTAAATAGAAACGAAATGGACCCTATTTAGAGGGGGAGCTGGAGCGAAGCGGGGGAGCGCTAGTACTTGCCCTGAAACCATACACCTATATAATATAGGATGATATGTATGTAAATAAGATGATTGTGAATATGAAAAAGTTTGCTGCAGCACAATTTACAAAAACAAAAGATATCAATAGCAGTAAATTAGTTCTTAAATTTTACGGTGGTTCTGTCTAGAAATACTAGGTCTTAACAGACAAAAGCTTGATCAGATTGCTAGCTGTTTCTTTTATTGGCTTTTGCTGAATCGTTGCGACGTATTTTACTTAATATTGCTTAACCAGGTTGACAAAATTTTCATACGCTCGCTAGGCTTAGCTTTGATACGCCAGCAAACATCCCGAGCTTACTCTGACGAAATTGAATGAATGTTCCATATACATCCAATATTTTGCAAATACTGACCTGTCGTCTTTTTTTTCAATATTTCTATTGGATTCTTTTTTTTCTTATTACTCATTGTATAGAGGCTAACAACCGCTACAAGACATGCAGTTTACCACCGATTTTTTGTTATGATTATTTATTTTATTAATGCTCATGATATTGTGTAAATAGTTAAATAAAGTATAAATTACTGGAAAACCACAATTATAAAACAATTTGTGTAACAGATTGCGTATAGTTTTGTTGAATGGAATAAAAATTTTAGGTTCTCGACCTATTTGCGGTTTTTGGGTTGTATTATTTGATTTATAAATTTGGTTTAAGTATCTAACTCTATTTTTTATGACCTGCAATTTATCTTGTATAGCTTAGTTCATGTGACCTCTTTGTCATTATGTTGCTGAAACTTTTTCTGTGTACGTTTTAGGATGATTTTCTCATCGACACGAATGTAACTTATTGCGTTTTTGTCGACATTGTCTTTTTTATAGATTTTTAGTACTCTTAAATTTGTATGTATCCACAATAATTGTTTCGTTTTAACTACTATTTAGAAGATTTATTTACAATATACGTGTTTATATATTTAAAGAGATTGAACGTAAGTTAAAGATTGGTTGTCTCTGATTATTGTTGTGAGTGCTTGAGACACCAGCACAATGTTAATTGTAAGTATAATGCAGGATTTTCATACATTGTTTTCTTAATAATTGTGAAGATAATTTTCATAATCTGTTAAAGATGTATTGAACAGATTATCTATGATCTGATGAGCCCGCCATGAGTGAAACATTTTGCCTACAATATATGATCGTTTATAAAAATAAATACTTTAACTACTTTTCAAATAACTCCTTTAATAATATTCTAAATTATTATTACGGAAATTTTAATTTACACCTTCCTAACAGACCCTTAAAACAGAAAATCTTGGATTTTTAATGTTAAAATCCTGATATCTTGAGAAAAAAAAGATATTTGAAATTTTTATGTTAAAAATTGAAACTGATATCATAGAGAAAGGAGAAAAATTATAGCAAAGCATCGGCTATTACATCCTAACCTCAAAGATCGTTAAAAAACACAAAAAAATTTTTAAAATTTTGTCAATCATTGAAAATAATAGTTTAATCACCTTCGAAACCTCTCTATCATTACTACTAAAAACTAATATCACACAAAATTTAACTTACAATTTCCTAACATAACCTCAAATCAGAAACTTTTGGGTTTTAAAATGTTAAAAACCTAATATCTTGAGAAAGAAAAAGGAGTTTTTAAATATTTTTCTTGTAGCGTAAAGCTAAAATGACCGAAAACGGAGGAAAATTATAGCAAATGATCGGCTGGTAAATTCTAACCTTAAAAATATTAGAATTACACAGAAGAATTAAATAAATTTTGTCAAAAATGAAAGAAAAAAATTCAATCACCTTTGACATCTGCTTTGCTGGCATTTATTATAAGTATCACGAATTTTAGTTCATACTGTTACAGTTTCTTAAGAAGATCTTGGATCGCATAATTCATGACACTTGAAATAAATACCAGCAAAGCAGATTTCAAAGGTAATTTAATATTTTTTTCAATATTGCCGAAATTTTCAATTCTTCTGTGTTATTCCAATATTTTTGGGGTTACGATTTAACAGCCAATCATTAGCTATAATTTTCCTCTATACTTAATGATCTTAGCTTTGAGCTCCAATGAAAATTTTTGCAACATCTCTATTCTTTCTCAAGATATTAGGTTTTAACATTTGCAACCCAAAAGTTTCTGTTTGAAGGTTATCTTAGGAAGTTCTAAGTTTAATTTTATTTGATATAAGTTTTAAATAATAATGAAAGAGTGGTTTTGAAGTTGATTGAACTATTATTTTTAATGTTGGATAAAGATTCTCAATTATTCTGTATTAGTTTCATTTTTTGTGATATTAGTTTGAAATATTTAAAAGAGTGGTTTCGATGGTGATTAAACTATTATTTTTAATATTTGACAAAAAATTTTCAATTTTTTTCGTTATTTTGGTATTTTTCAGGTTAGGATTTGACAGCCCATGATTCCCCATAGTTGTCCTCTATTCTCTGTAATCTTAGCTTCAAGCTCCAACAAAAATGTTTTTGACATCCATTTTCCTTTTTAAGATATAAGATATTGGACACTTGAAACCAGAAATCTCCCACGGTACGTCGCGGTCGCCCGCATTATGTTTTGTAACAGAAATCTCTACGTACCACTTGCAAAACTACGGTCTTTTTTGAAAAGTAATTCGTCTACTTAGAGTACTAATCAACAATTCTTCCTCCGCTTCTACTATTTCTTCCGCCGACTAGTGCATTAGCACGGGCTAGGAAACGAGTAACTTTTGCACCAGCTCTCGAAAAGTGTTTGTGGTATTACGAGCATCGTGTGGAGACTGCTACTGCAGCCGGCAACAGTAGGAAGTTTTATTGTTGATCATGTTATAGATAAAACAACTCACTATCGAGCTAGCGCTAGCTCTTCGAATAGCCCTTTGCGGTATCGCGAAAAACGTATAATGAACTCTGCCACAAGCAGTAGCTGGAACGGGTGGCAGAAAGTTCGGATGGCCTTTACGTCGACAAAATATGGTAAGTATTCTTACGAACTACTTTGTTCTAGCACTACTTGATGAAAATTTGTATCAATGTTCGTCGCGTGATACGCGCTGGCGTCGATGTCGGCAGCGGTGACGGAATGCATGATTGGTATTCAAGTAAAGGAATGAAGCTTTCTTTGTACTAGTTTTCTAAAGGTAAACACGCTGTATTGCAAATAGCGTGTGGAGACCCCTGCCGTGGTTGGGTTTGGTGACGGTATAGTTGATCGCGTGCGGTGTAGAGGGAATGCGTTGACACGATTGTTTTCAGGATATCAGCAAGCCAGATCGTACTTGTTCTCTGATAGCCAACGTTTCTGTTTTTATCAATTTATGTTAGTAGGAGTATTAAATGTAGCGATCAAGATTTAATATTAATCCGTTTTCATTTTCCGAAAATATTAAGTTGCATCACTCGGTGTTTTTTTTTTTCTTTCACGTGCAATAGAGTTAGTATATGTAGGTGGGAGAACATAATCGTCTCCAGCGGAGCGTCAGTATCTACTGAACTTTGATTGGTGACGCAATGTTGACTAAAATTAAATGTCTGATGTTGAGTAGATTGTTTTTACGGTTCACTGGAAAACTATCGCCTGTGGCACCAGCCACGACATGTATGTGACAAACTCCCGCACCTGGTGTACAGGAACGATTATGTGACTGTGTACATATTTATTAGATGTGTGTGCATATGAAAGAAATGTATTGTACGTTGTATTCAAAATATATTATAATTTATGTAAAATAAAATACTTGCATTGTATAATATCATCGTTTAAGTAAGTATTTCGTGTTTTCAGAAAACAACGCGAAAACGCTGCCGATACAATTTATGTCGTAGAGAGACATATTAGTTTCTCCACTGTCTTTGCTCTTCCTTTTATTTTGTTCCTCCAACTATTTTACCTCTTTTTTCTGCCGCTATTACTTTACACCTACGCACATAAATGCTGCACCCTGAGCGAGGTTTAATGCACTTTTTCTCACTTTTCTACTCTTTCCCACTCTCGTTATCCTCCCTCTCTCTCTCTCTCTCTCTCTCGGTCTTTAATTAATTTTATCACCCATCCACTATTGTAAAGGGGGATAACGTCGTATCACCTCTAGTAAATGTATTGTGAAATAGTAGCCCGTTCGTAAAACATCACCAGTCTAGGTGGTAAGGGTTTGTTGTGACGCGCCACAGTGTCGTAAAAACCAACCGTTAGTGTCCACTAAAACGATTAGCATAGGTTTGAAGTTTGATTTAGAGATCCTTGTTTTTTTCATTTTCGGGGATGTAGGAGTTTTTCAGTGCATAGATTGACGCTTCGTTTTAATATCTTTTTACAAGATCGAAAATTTTCACTATAGGCCTCTTTAAATAATTCATAGCAATCAGTCTGGGATGTTTTAATTGAACGAGAATTTCACATTGATCTGTTTTGCGGGTTTTTCATCACATATTGTTATTAGAACGAGAAAAAAATACATTCGTTTATAAACTCTATAAAAAGAATACTACTACAGTGACAAATACGTGTTTTTGTACTGGAATAGACAATACTTTCTGCTATCCAACGCTGCATTCATTTTCCTCCCTACCCCTTAAGGACTGCGCAAGTAGTCTCGTTATTTAATAGCCAGACTTCGTACGTTGGGCTGACACATGCATACGCATTTTTTCCATACCAAGCAAGTTGAAAGTTAAAACTCTATATAAATTCATACTTGGCACCTTTACATTAGAGCTCGGAGTATATGGAAAGGGAAATTGAAAATAAGGGAAGGAAATTAAAGGGAATCGTTGCGTCCATGACCTTGTTAGGACTCTTCAGTGGGGCGTGCTAGAAATCTAGCCACATAAAAATACTACTACTCGCGCTGATAGGTTTATTAAGTGCGCGGGCTAGAATTATTTTATTTAGCGTATATACATGCAGTAGTGTAGCCACCAAAATTATCCATCCTTGTGACATTATACGAAAAATTACTATTGGTATAAAATGTCAAATCATGTTCAAGATTAAAGTATTGATTATTTTTTTTCAATTTACGCATGTAACATAACCAACCTTTACTTGCCCTAAGGTCTTATATTTAGTCTATGTTACCAACCATGTAAGGTAAGCAGCGGCTTACTCGGGTAACGCTGGATCGACCTCTCGTCTGTTCGCCGCAGGTCATCGAGTATGGTACTACCGCGCGACACATACCTATTATTTCGTTTAAAATCACGTGGTTGTTAAGGCTATCATACCTACTATTATTTTCTATTATTCTTCCTTTCACTGCGCTTTATTTGCTTTCTGGTATTTTTTTTTGATTATTTTATTGTGAAATCCTGTACCATGCAGTTTGTTGATAAGATAATAAATAACTAAGGCGTTCAATTCAAGAGTGTTCCTTTTTTTCGATTCCTGCTCATCGAGTTCAACGCTGCTGCCGATATCTGCGATTCATCCAACATTTGGCACTCGAACAGGGACCTGAGCAAGTATTAGTGCGGTGTTAGAGAAAATCCACGTGCGGTATGTGTCGTATGGCCATATTGGCTTTGCTACGCCTTATCGCCGCCATTGTTAAAACCTCGACGACCCCGCGTGCTCGAACGATAAGGTGACCACGGGGATCACCTTGTGAGAGTATGTGTAACTTAATTTGCGTACTCACACACCTATAGCGCAAGGCTCGCTCATCAGCCTCTAGTATTGGCTTCTATCCGCCAACATCTCAACTTCATAGTTCTTCCGCCAACATATCAACTTCATAGTTCTTTCGTGCTCATGCACACTCGTAAAATGCAAGGCTAGCCGTTAAGCCCATAGGGTCCTCGGACAACTTGTCGTCTTTTCTCTGCTGATTGTTTCAGAGGTTGCTGCTATTGCTGGCTTCGAAAGCCGCGCTGCACACACAGAACGAGAGCGCTGCTGCTGCTGTTGCTGGCTGCGAGAGCCGTGCTGCATATCATCCTTGAGAGCGCTGCTGCTGTTGCTGGCTACAAGAGCCGCGCTGCACATTATCAACAAGAGGGTTGCTGCTGCTGTTGCTGGCTTTGAGAGCCGCGCTCGCACTGCACACACACAATGAGAGCGCTGCTGCTGCTGTTACTGGTTACGAGAGTTGATTAAGTCATACATAGAGACTTTAAGTTAAATTATATATCTTGAGTTACTATAGTTCATGACAGTTGATTATTGTTTTGTGCATTTACGCTTCAACGTTCGCTTTAACGATTCAAAATAGAAAAGTTATGTAAATCACAGCTTAAACTTCAGTCCAAAGTAACCAACTGTTTTGAAAATTTTAAGAAGTTAGGTCGTGAAAGAATGATTCGTGGAAGGGCAGAAGCTCTTATAGTAGCTCTTGACGATTGTATAGCTGAATTTCGCAACAATCATAAGCTAATAGAAAACATTGTCAAAAAGGATGAAACGCACGTGTACTTCACTTCGAGAAATTTTGAACAAACTCTCGACATCTATTATCTTGTAAAGGGAGACTTTGGGGAGTACCTAAGAAATTTGATGGCCGCTGAAAACGCCTAGAACCACCCAGGGAGAACAAACCCGACTCCAACCAATATTGTGATCCAACAGAATAGTGGTTTAGGAAAATTCTGAGAATGAGAAGGGTTTAGAGATACATTTCGTTTGTTGGACAATAGAAAGGATGATATCGACAATATAGTTAAGTTTCATCAATTGCGTACTCATTTGACTGATGAAGCATTCAAATTAATCAAATACATTAAACTAACTAATGACCGATATTCAGTTGCTTCGCAATCATTAATTGATTATTATGACAGCCAACGTCGCATTGTAAATAGTAACATTAGTAGTATATAAAACTGTAAACCTATGAAGTTCGAAATATGTACCGAGTTCAAACGAGTATGCAAGGAGATGTTAAATCCCATGGACTCCTTACAGGCTTTGGGTCGTGACCTGGGTTATGGTGATCTTTATATTGCATTGATTGTCAGTAAGTTGGATTCTAGTACAAATAAAGACTGGCAGAAGCATTTGGAAAGTGCTTCTGATCCACCATCAATTGAAACTTTGAGAAATTTCTTATCCACCCAGGTCATTACCTTATAAGCTTATGAGAATTCAACTACTAGTACGAAACCCACATCTAACAAATCACAGAGTCAAACTACTTACATTGCCTTTCATCAGTCCACTACCCCCGAGTCTACAGTTGAACCTAAAACTGAATCTAAAAGGGTAATCTCTTGTGTAGTATGTGGTAAGGATCATTCTCTTAACAAATGTGATCAATTTAAAGCTCTATCATTAGAATCTAGGAACATCTTAATAGTTAGAGAAAGTTTATGTTACAATTGCTTAGGGAAACATTTGAAAAGGGATTGTAAGTCTAAATTTATTTGTGCAACGTGTAAGAAAAAGCATCATTCGCTATTGTATAGAGATGAGGGTCCAGCGAATCATGGCTCCTTTAACGACACCAATGAAAAGTGCATAGGGATAGACTCTAACCCCGTTTTACATCATGTCAAGGATTTTAACTCCAGTCAAACGGGTGTGCTATTAGCTACTGCTCGAGTCACTTTAATCGGTCCTACAGGCATTCGGTTAATGGTTGGAGCCCTAATAGACCAATGCTCCCAGTGCTCGATCATTTCTGAAGCTGTTTGCACCCTCCCTAAGCTCCAGCGTCAAAGGTCAAATATGCCCATTAGTGGCTCGAGTGATTCTATTGTCGGAGTTGCCCAAAAGTGTAAGGACTTTTAGACTGAAACCGAGGTTCCCTTCAACGTTCGAGTTGACAGTTGACGCCAAGGTATTGCCCAGGGATTCTTCTTACAAACCTCCCTTTAAGCAGTTAGATTCCAAGTTGACCTTTATTCATGGTTTGGAATTAGCCGATCCTCTATTCACCAACCCTGACTCTATTGATCTTATCTAAGGAGCTGATGTACACCTTCGCATTATTAAAGGGTCAATTAAACGAGGAAGGGTTGATCAACCCATTGCTACTCTCACACTGTTAGGTTGGATACTCTCAGGCTCCTTGGGCGCAGTTGGCCCTTCAGATCATCCCGTGTGTTTACATTATGCTGATGACGATCAACTGTTGCCTTTGTTGCAAAGATTTTATGAGATCGAAGAGCCTCCTCGCAGCTCTAAGGAAGCCTTGTCCCCTGACGATGAGTTCTGCGAAAGGCATTTCAATAGTATTTTCTTACGTGACGATTCAGGCCACTATACGGTTAGGTTACCATTTAAGTCAGACCCTACACCACTGATTAATGCACGAGTTAACTCTAAGCATCTTTCGTCATCCACAATGAAATCTCTTGAGCGTAGATTTATAAACAATCCAGAATAAGATCAAGCTTATAAGTCTTTCATGAATGAGTACATAGTGTTACAACACATGACACCATTCAGCACAAAGGATGACTCTGAATGTTGGTACC
This sequence comes from Copidosoma aretas, assembly GCA_030522625.1. Taxonomy (NCBI): domain Eukaryota; kingdom Metazoa; phylum Arthropoda; class Insecta; order Hymenoptera; family Encyrtidae; genus Copidosoma; species Copidosoma aretas. The sequence continues at coordinate 1,384 of JAPYYV010005207.1, read as the reverse complement.
TGCCTCATCATGGTGTTATCAAGACCACAAATTCAGGCTTTAAGTTACGAACGGTATTTAACGTGTCCGCTAAAACTCAAAATGGCTGTTCGCTAAATGATGTATTACATACAGGTCAAAATTTTCTTCCAAATCTGATTGACTTAATTACCCGCTAGAGAAATTATAGATATGCTTTCTCTGCAGATATAGAGGAAATGTTTAGACAGATTTGGGTGGACAAAAGAGATCAGAAGTTTCAGTATATCCTCTGGCACTTACTGCGATCTGCTTCATTAGTGACCTATATTTTAAAGACCGTTACCTATGGATTGGCTCGTTCACCTTATCTAGCCTCTCGAGTAATAAAACAGTTAGCCCGTGATCACAAGGTCGAGTTTCCTTTGTCTGCCTCGGTTATTGAACATAAAATTTATAGAGATGATGTTATATCTGGTGCACACTGAATTTTAGAAGCTAAATAGGCAATAAATCAGTTACTTAGTATAATGAAGGCAGGGGGTTTTACTTTACATAAGTGGATCACTAATGAAACAGAGCTATTAAGGGACACTCCTCCGACGCTACTTGCTGATACTTCCTCTCTCTGTCTTGGTGATCCATGTACCGAAGTGTAAGGGCTTGTTTGGTATCCGCTCGAAGATTGCTTTGGGTATAAAGTAAAATCAAACCCGTTAAGAACTGTTCGGACAAAAAGGTCTGTTTCATCTCAAATTGCTCGATTGTACGATCCTTTAGGTATGTTGACTCCAGTTACAGTGATTGTAAAAATTTTGATGCAAACATTATGGTTGATGAAGTTGAGCTGGGACATTAAAATACCGATGGATGTCTTAGGTCAGTGGTTAAAATGGTTTAGTGATCTTCATCTACTCGTTCAAGTTAGGATCCCTCGTTGGAATCATTTTACTTCAATAGTGCCGTCTGCCGAGTTACATGGATATGCAGACGCTTCCAAGGCAGCATATGCCGCTGTGATATACACTCGAGTGGTACAAAATAATGAGGTATATAATGACGTATGACCCAACTAATGTGTCCCCTATGGTTTTCTCGGGCTGGTAAAGTGATAAGTCTTTACGAAAGGCGTCTCTAGGGCTAATTTTTCACAAGGAACACGATTCTGCCGTTAAATTTTGATTTTAACCTTATTTAAAAAAAAATAAAACAGTTATTTTTTAAGGTTATAAGGGAATCGCGGCTTTTATTTGGGCAATCGAAGTATCGTCGAATTTTAACCCTAAAATAAGCTTTTCCTCAATCAAAATCATGTTTTAAGTAGTACATAACATTAATACAAAAGTAACGATTTGAAAACTACGGTCGCACGAAGCACCTAACCTGTAGGATTCGTCGCCGTTTATATGATCTATGTTGCGTAAGA
>JAPYYV010005206.1:0-21900 GCA_030522625.1 Copidosoma aretas | reverse complement strand
GCACACGTGCGGCGTGCCAAATGCGCACGCGGCCGGAATGGCTCACTCGCTGCGCTCGTGCGCCACCCACCGGCCGCGTGCGCATTTGGCAACTTGCCGTACTTGTATCACAATACACTAAATAGTCACTTCGTTTCATATTGAATTTTTTGACGAATTGCGACTTCAAGACAAGACAACTCTTGGACAGTAAATTTGTTCACTTAGTTTCTAGTAAAAACAACGTTTACTACCAAAGTAGTGAATATTTTTACTTAGATTTGAGTGAAAACAACGTTTACTGCCAAATTAGTAAAAATTTTCAGTGAGCTTACAGTAAAAACAACGTTTACCACACATACCTAAAATTTTGTGCACACATTCTCAAGTTGTTGATGAAGTATATTATTTATAAGAAATCAGAATTATTGGCGATTGTCAACAGAGTTTCGTCATTCAAAGTGTCCGAGTGAATGTTAGAATTTTTTCCGATTTAACTATAAAACTGTTGATTTTTCATTGAAAGTATAAAAGGCAAGATAGTTTAACGAGTTGCCATTAGTTATTCAAGCATTTTGTTTCTATAACTTTTCGTGTAAGAGTAAGTTTTACACGGTTTTATGAGTTGGATACTCAATTGACTAGCGAGTAAGGTATAAGCCTATTTATATTGTTCTGAAATGAATGCATTTTTTTGCTACAAAAAACGAATCGAACTAATTTACACTAACATACTAGCTTAATTTATGACTTAAACAATCATTTTGATATCCGTTTGCAAAAAATCTTTTAGAATTGCTTGTTAAAAAAAATGATTTTGTATATATGTTTTGAAATAATCGTATACATTTATTTCTGAATAAAATTTTTAGCTACGATATAAGCAATACGTCATATGTAAAACAAGCTTAACAAAATTAAAATCAAATAGTAACCCAAAGTAGTTATTTACATAACAAGTACGGGAAAGACGATTTCCCACACTAGTTGTGATTGACTTGCACGAGTTGTCGGAGATGCTAGGATCGAGTTTTAGTTGATTACACGAGTTGCATACAAGATTTTGCATAATATATGTGTGTGATATCAGTATTTTCCACAAACTATTATAAAAAATATTTCTTCTATTTGTAAGACTTTTTCTACAGTTAGGAAGTACAGATACATGCAATACAGTATGTTATATACTATACTAAACTATGTTCGTTTACTAAAAATCGGTATCTTCATTTTTTTGAATTAACACAGTTCTCCAAGTTACCAAACTTTTTATGATATTGCTTCGTACAAGCTTTAATTGTAATTTTTTGTACAATTAGAAGACCATCTTACCTTTTGGTAATACTATTATACACTAAGCCAATACAATAACACTTACTCTTGCAGAATCCTTCGATCGACTGGATGCAAGACTTGCAGTTTTACGTAATAAAGTACGAAATGAGCTCCACATGCAACGATTCTCTGATGGCCAAATATTAGATGAGTGCTTTTTGAACTTGAGGTATGAGGGAACGGACTGCGCATTAATGTGTCCTGCTGATCCAGTTTCTGTTCCTGGGCAACCATCTATGTTTCACGGAAATTTTGCAAAATCATTTTTAGAAAGGTTGTTATTATGATATGTACTATTGTATGTGCACTTATTTTTTTATGTTTTAGACTTTTTATGGAAATGCCATGCAATCTATATACAAATTCAGTCTTATTATAACATGATGGATTTATACATTTTTTAAGGTATGAAAAAGAATTTGGATTTATTATGCCAATTAAACGAATCTTGGTCGACGATTTGCGAGTTCGTGGTATAGGTAAAAGTGAAATTTTTGATGACCCTGAGTCAACTATAACTGATGAACCATCCAAGCCAGTAAAGGTATGCTACTCTTATTACTTCAAAATTATTTAAGAAAAACTTAAAGCATGTCACTATAGATGTTACATTTGTAAAGTGATTAACTATAATTGGCTATAAGATTCTTTTGAAGGAAGCGTGACATGATACAACAACAAAAATCTATACATTTAACATTCTAAAAATGTATCTTAAACACTTTAATGTTCCGTAAATATTGATCATACAAAATAAAACGTTTCTATATTTATATTTTATATTAAGATATTCAATAATCTTATGACAATAATTTAGTACCATTATGATAAGTTACAAGTTTATTACTTTAGACTCATGATATTATTGTACAGAAATCAAAGATATATTTTGAAGACGGTTACCACGATACGGATGTTTATCAAATGGAATCTCTTTTACCTGGTCACGTTATTGAGGGTCCAGCTATGATAATGGATAAACTAAGTACAATTTTAATAGAGCCTAGATGTGTAGCATCGATCACTTTGCGAGGTGACATAAAAATAACAATCGAAGGTAGTGTGAGGAAAAAAATCAGCACTGATCTTGATGCTATCCAACTCAGTATATTTTCCCACCGATTTATGAGTATTGCTGAACAAATGGGCAGGTCAGTTATTTTCTAAATTAATGTATATTCATAGTTCTCTTAGTTCTAAATGATTATGTGAAATCAGATTATTTTATTACATTAATAAAGAAAAATTATGGACAAGTTCGAAATGAGTTCAAAAATTTTTTTTCAATCTTATTACTAATTTTTAGATATCTTTTGATGAAAAAATGAACGTAAGAAGTACTCTTTGACATATCCAAACTAATATAAAAAATAATTTTTGTACGCGTTTCAATACGTTATTTAATAGACATACTTTCACAAATCATATTAATTTTTATAAAATTCTAAAAAGAATCTTACAGAGAACGTCCATATCAACAAATATAAAGGAGCGTCTGGATTTCTCGTGCGCTGTATTTGGTCCTGATGGTGGACTAGTTTCAAATGCACCCCATATTCCTGTACACCTTGGTGCTATGCAGGAGACCGTACAGTATCAAATAAAGGCTTCTGGTGGTATTTTTGAAAGAGGTGACTCAATCCTATCAAATCACCCATTGGCAGGTGGCTCGCATTTACCTGATCTCACAGTTATAACACCAGTATTCTATAAGTAAGTTTGATATTCATACGTTGTGCTAATGTAAGTGTTTAAAAAAAGTTCTTATGATAAGAGATCCATTATTTTCTGACTAAAACATTCACCCTCGTATTACACTTGTAATATAATTAGCAGCTAGAGTATACTAAATACAGAAAATATAAGAACGTAAAAATTTTTATCAATTACTTATGATAATTGCAAATTGGTGTCGATCCAACCAAAGATGGTTTACATGGCTTTGTACATGCAGACCATGATTTTGTATATTATTGCAATAAATACAGCTAATTGTTGAAATAAGAACTCATCAGATATGATACGATGATACTGCGAATTATTGTTTGATTTTCGCTTACACTTATGGGACATGAAATTTGAAAAGAATAATATTAATTCAAATATCTTCAGTGCACCTTTTTTACTCTTTACAAATTTTGTGTCTTGCTTTATCTGCATCTGAAAAATATTTACTCAGACAAAATTTGTTTTAAATATAACAAACTTGAAAAAACACAGCAAAAAATGTTGAGTGAACAAATATTTAAAATATCTTTTATCAAATGCAGTTGTGTACAATTTCATCAAAATTATATTTGTTTTTTTCACTAAAACGTAGAAGATTAGTGTTTATTTCTAACCTATAAGTTGTTAGGTTAATAAAGTGACATCTACTCTTTATGTTATTGATGTAGAAAGATTGATCTCCGATCACTTGAGGATATATATCAGAAACTTTATCAGAAAACGTCAGTGTTAAATAGCTATATCAAACTAGAAGTATCAGTAAGTAAATATAGCTACTGTTTCAACTGCAAAACTGTCTCACGATCATGTTGTACTCACCTATATTAGTTCAAGTGAATTTACACTTCCATCGGTATTTGTTCCGCGGTGTCAATTTATTGTTCATGAGTTGTACCGGATAAGGCTGGCAAACGATAAATTAGTAGAACGTCTTATAATCTGGAAAAATTCTTTCTATCTTTATTTAATCCTCAAGTGATAGTTTATTGATCTTTCTTTGATCCACATCCATACAATATATTAACTTTTTTGGTGGGTGTTTTACAGGGATGTTTCGAAACCAGTATTTTTCGTAGCTAGTAGAGGTCATCATGCAGATATCGGTGGCATAACTCCTGGATCAATGCCCCCTCATTCAACTATGTTGTCACAAGTAAGAATGCTCCACTTTCTTTACTGTTACACACCAATAAAAAATAAATTTAATTTTCATATAATCTATTACGTCTGCAGGAAGGGGCAGCATTCAAAAGTTTTCTCCTTGTCCACAAAGGCATATTCCGGAAAGATGAAGTAACAAACGCATTAATGGCACCTGGTAAAATTCCTGGAAGTTCTGGAACAAGAAACCTGTCCGACAACTTGAGTGATCTTAAAGCACAAGTTGCAGCAAATCAGAAGGTTTGTTAATTGTCTGTGAACTCTAAATACAAGTTGTACATTTCAATTATGCTTGGGAGACTTAATTTTCAGGGAGCTAATTTAGTGATTGAACTTATTGATATTTATGATCTCGATGTCGTTCAAGCATATATGAAATACATACAGGATAATGCAGAATTAGCCGTGCGTGAAATGTTAAGATCGTTCGGTAACAAGCTATTGGAGAAGACAAAGACAAATTTTGTAGATTCTTCTGATTTCTTGGATGATGGCAGTAAAATAAAACTGAGATTAGAGGTAGATGCTAAAAAGGGGGAAGCTGTGTGCGACTTCAGGTAATCGTTGAAATTCCATTTTATACAATATTGCACTTATAGTTAATCTAAGAGAATGTGATCCTTGTATCGGAGCGTAGTTTGATACCATATTCAAATTGTCATAATGTATACAGAAAAAAATTTTAAAGTGAAAGACTTCGATACTTTTCTTGAGTAATAGACTTCAAGGATATTGAATTGGAAAAGTTAAACATTTTACGTAAGACTATGTTATAATTATTGAACCACGGTAGCTCTGTAGATAACTAATGAGCTACGGTCCGTAACTGGAAGCGCCACAGTGCATGTGTTGATGTCCGAGAGTTCCGAGAAGCGTTGAACTGAGGGAGCACAAGGCTTGATCCGCTGAACATCAACTCTTGCAGTCAATGACTGCAAGAATTGAGGTTGGGCCTGTGAGTAATATATATATATTAGCTGAAACTTTCACATAGAATACCTCAGTTGCATAATATTGCTTGATAAATATTAGTCTAAGCTATCGCTCACGACGAATTTTTGAGATAAAAAACATTTTAATTTCAAAATATTAGGTTTTGGTTTCACATACAAATCAATGCATTTATAACTGCTAAGGGGGGGGGGGGGCAAGTCACCAAGCTTGCTCATCATGGGTGCTTCGATAGATTTAGCCATCCCCTCCAAACGCTTGCACCTGGCGGTTGGAACTCGCATCCTTGTATTGTAATACTTCAGTTCTTTGTGAAGATATATAACTTGAAATCTTGCAGTATTACTCTGCATTTTTTGAACTATATCACTGCCATAGAAACTTGAAGTCTTACAGTTTAGAAACTTGTAGCCTAGCACTTTCAAATTTTTTTTGCTGTACGTCATAGCTACCAAAACAGTTGAGATTACTATAGGAACCGTGTCTTAAAAAAGATATTGTCCCGTGACTATATATGAAGTCTTTTATTTGTTGTGTGATTCGTTGAGACAGATTTCGCGATTTTTAGAGCAAGTTGATTTCAAAATAGGATTTTCAACTAAAAAAAGGAAATTAAATTTATATGTTAAATAATGATTTGTATTTTAAAACGCTAATCGGATATTCATTTTTGAGAAAAAAGAAAAATACATATTTTTTTTTTAAGTTTGGTGTTCAGTGTCCAAAGCGTGCAGGGAGTGGATATGAATAATAATATCTGCTCTTATTATTACTAATAAACTAAAATTAAAGTATCTGTTAAAAGTTTAAACACAAGAATTAAATGTAAAAACATGAATATTTGTATTGGAGTTTATAAAATTTTTTTTTTTTTTAATACTAAATCTTGATCAGATCAATCATTTATGAAAATTATGAAACTTAGAAACTGTATGGATTATGCATTTTTCATGGACAATATTATTCTCTTAGTGGGACTGGATACGAAGTATGGGGAAATTGCAATGCACCTCGAGCTATAACTTTGTCAGCTTTAATTTACTGTTTGAGAAGTATTGTAGGACATGATATTCCGCTTAACCAGGTAATAAATATTACAAATTTATTTATTTAAATATATACTGTTTTATACGTATTAATCAATATTTTCTTACATGTGTGAGATTTACAACTGTTTGATTAAAATTTACTAGTTTTTTCAGAACTAAAAACTATTTTACTAAGTTATAAAATTAAATTATATGGTTTGCATTTCTTATGCATAGCATATGATTATTTTGTGATGAATTGAGATATTCCACTTAGATGTGTGCTTAATAAATGTTCTTCTGGATTATAGAGGAATTTTTAAGTATCGTATCTAGATTTTTTGTTTTAATTTGTTTGAAAAAATGTAGAACAATTAAATAGTTTACTAGATTTTTCTATGCTTTGCTGATCTAGTTTATAAGGTACTCTTCAATTATGGATGGTAAGAAGTAATGTAAGAATTCGAAGATCACTGTGAAACTTTGAGAATCTATTTTTTAGAGCATTGTGAATCACATTCAATTATTTTAATATTTCATGTTGGAAATTTTTCAAAATAAATACAAGTCGACCTTAAGCTCTATAATATACTTTTTAGAAATTTATTTTATTTTATTCTTCCACATGAACAAAAAACTAGTAAAAATACGGAGGTATTTTTAAAAACATAAACAACAACAACAAACATACCGATTGATGAATTATCACAGCCCCACAAATAAAAAAAAAATTGTATAGCTGTCTTGACCATATTTATCTAATTTTTTTTGGGACGCTGAATTTGAATCATGAGTCTGTATTACTCCATCACCCTTAAGTTTCTCATAACCTCAAAAAATTATCCTAAAAAACCAGGAATTTCTCCAACAAAAAAAAATTGTTTAGCTGACTAGACAATGTTTATCTTATGTTTTTTGTCGCTAAATTCGAATCCAAGGTCTGTTTTACTCCATCAACCCTGAGTTTTTCATAACCTCAAAAAATTAGCCTAACAATCCAGTAATTTTTTCACTTAAAAAAAAAATTGTTTAGCTCAAAATACCACGTTTATCGTATGTTTTTTAAATCGCTGAATTCAAATCCAAGATCTGTATTACTCCATCACCCTTAACTTTTTCAGAACCTGAAAAAATTAGCCTAAAAATCAAGTAATTTATCAGAAAAAAAAAAAAATTCATCTGACAAGACTATGTTTATCTTATGTTTTTGGATCGCTAAATTCGAATCTGAGGTATTTTTTACTCGATTAACCTGGAGTTTTTCATCACCTCAAAAAATTATCCTAAAAATCTAGTGATTTCTCCACAAACAAAAAATTGTTTAGCTGAAAGACCATGCTTATCTGATGTTTTTTAGGTCGCTGAACTCGAATCCAGGGTCTGTATTACTCCATCACCCCTAAGTTTTTCATAACCTTAAAAAATTAGCCTTAAAATCCAGTAATTTCCCCCCAAAAAAAAGAAAAGTATTCAGCTGACTAGACCATGTTCATCTTTTTTTTTTTTAGGTTGCTGAATTCGAATCTGAGGTCTGTTACTCCATTACCCTTAAGTTTTTCATAAATTCAAAAAATTACCCTAAAAATCCAGTAATTTCTAAAAAAAAAAAAAAAAAAAATTTACATGACAAGACCATGTTTAACTCATGTTTTTGGGTCGCTGAATTTAAATTCGAGGTCTGTTTTACTCCAACACCCTTGAGTTTTGCATAACCCCAATAAATTAGCCTAAAAATCCAGTAATTTCTCCTAACTTGAATCCATCGATTATTTAGTACACAAAAAGAATAACTACTTAAACCTTAAGCCTCTTGATTCAAGAAATCCAAACTCTTATAACACTTCGACCTCTTTACCTCCTAACAAATTAACCCCATAACCCCATACACCTGAAAAATCAATAAAATGATTTTTCGGCTAGATTTTTCGGCTAATTTTTTGGGGTTATGAAAAACTCAAGGGTGATGAAGTAAAAGACCTCGGATTCTAATCAAGCGACCCAAAAAATATAAGATAAACATGGTCTAGTCAGCTAAACAATTTTTTTTTTATGTGGGTCTGTGTTATTGTTTTTACAATCGGTGAGCGAAGTTTTGCAGTACATTTTGTAGTCATTATATAGGCATACTTCGGCATTTTCGAGAAAATAACTGTAAAACCTGAACAAAATATCAAGGTCGTCAGCGGTGGAAGGACGTGTATGAGATAATAGGGGTTATGCTGCCACACTGGGAAAAACAGAGTTTTTTTGTGTCCAAACTAAATTAGATTCCGTAGAAAAAGTATTTCGTTATTAAATATTTTGGATCATATAGGTATGACGACTAGGAATAACAGAAAAATAACAAAAATCTTTAAAATGTGATTCTAACCTACAAAATTTGGATTTTCTCGGAAAATTTTTTAATTAAATATTTTTTTTCCTTTTTGTGCTTTTTTCTCTTTAGAAATGGGGATTCACAACCCTGCGAAATACCCTTACATACATTATGGTTATATTTCAATTTTTCCAGTATGTAAATCAAAAATCGCGTCTAAAATGTAACTTTTTTCTGCCAAAATTAGGTCTAAATGCATAGAAAAGATTTTTTTTTCAATTTTTAAAGGGCATAAGGATAATGACTAGGAGAGACACATAAGTATCAAGAATTATGAAATTTAACTTCCTAACCTATAAATTGTTGTTTTTTCGAAAATTCTTTGTTCTTTCTTTACTTTAATTTCTTTTTTTTAACTTTTTCTCTTTAAAATTAGGTTTTACAGGCTAGTAAAATAGCTTGATGTAATCATGGTTATAGATTCAGTTTAAAAAATGTGGATTCAAAATAGCGGACGAAATGAAAATTTATTTGTCCAAAGAAATCGAATTTCTGCAGAAAAAGTATTTTTTTTTTATGTTTACCGTAGTACTTATGCTGCTAAATGATAATGACAATAGATATTTGAAGTTCCCTTCGATACGTTTCCTTATTAAAACTCTAAAAATCTTGAAGGAAAATAAGATAAATTGACCATTAGTTTGATAATTTATTTAAGTTAATTAAAATTTTACAATTACTTTCCCATGTACAAGAATCGTCTCTTATGTGTGTCTGTATATACATGTGTGTGTGACTGTGTGTGTGTGCGCGTGTGTGCATATAGCTTTCAAAAACCAAGGCAGATATATGAACGTTTTTTCTAACTTATTAATATTATACTCAACATAGCTTACCCTACTACTTAATTTTTCGGAACATTTCGTAATTTTTATCAAGATATAGCCCAAAGCGGATTAATTTGTTGCATTGAGGTTATTTTGCCGTATTAGCTTTATTATTTATTTATGTTCGTACGTAATTTCTGCTTAGGATACTGCAGCTTAATTATTACGTTTTTTTTTTTACTTCTAATATCATACTGTACTATGATGCATTAAGGTAAATTATGCCAGAAAAATAATATTATTTCATATTACTACTGCTTTATTTCATAGTTAAAAGATCTTTTATTTTATTCACCTACTTATAGCTGATTTCGAAAAAAACTGATTAAAAAAAGGAAAAGTAAAAGAGTTCTCATACCGATTAATTACTTTATTTGCTAAGATTCATGTTTTTGGGGGGAAAGTGGAATGTAATTATCAAAAAATATAAAGAATATAATCAAGCTACATTTTCACACTCTCACTATTTGATTATCTTTATTTTTTGTAAATATTCATTAAAGTGGATAGCATGATCGCAGAACGATGCCATTACAAGATAAGAGCAAGATTTTATAATGAAAAGTACTTTTATTCTATCACCGTTGTTACTATGTACCACAATACGTGAGTCACCTGACTAATATCTCAAGTAACTGAACTTTGACTTGTAGGTGCACTCATTTCAGTGAGTACACCTTTGCCAAAATAGGTTCGTATATTAAACATTTGCAAAGTGTATTATCATCCTCGTTCTTTCAGGTCCACGCTTTCCGAAAGAACCTATTATTCAATATGAAATATAATTATTTAGAGTGAACCAAATATTTTTTCAGCGTTCAGTAAAAGAACTATAAACATAATAATAATTCATTTAGCATAGAATCAAAGTTGTTCTAATTCAGTATATCACATGAATTAAAAGTACTTAAAATGAAGTATCAATTACCTCTGTACGTAGTAGAAGTACTTGGGATGCAGTAATAATGTTTGTTTTTCATTTAATTTAATAAAAGAAAAGAAAAAATAAAATGCCAATATTTGCAATCACAGTAGTCGAATTTATGAATCATTATGATTATTTTTTTGTAAGGGATTATATCTCGTATGTACTTAGCTAAGAAAACTATAATAAGGTTACCGTTTTTTTTTTTTACTGAATGAAATTAATCGATATGAAATGTAAAATGCGGATAATATGATTAAATTTTTCACGATATTTCAATCCAATTTGAACGTATTAAACAAAGTCTTTTAAACAGATGGGTTAAGTACATCTGTATTAACGAATGATACGTTGTCGGATAGTATTTTTAAAATCAGATTCGGCATTGTATAATGGAATTTTTTTTATTCTATATAATATTATCGATTAATTATTCTCGAATGTGATTTGTTTCTGGTCAATAAAGTTAGATACCTGTGATAGTACGGTGAACTGATTATTACATTAGTTGAATTATTAAAGTATTTATTAAAATAAATTATGTTTGCAACTACATCTGTACTAAAAATTGTTTAATACTAATACCTATTTTGTGCATCTCCGTAAGCAAAAATATTGAATCAAATTTTTTCTATAATATACAACAACAGTTATGATGATAGTAAATTAATGCAACGTATAAAGTTATCAATATTCACAGGGAGAACGAAGAAAATCTCAGTGACGTAGATAGGGGTAAGTGAGGGTATTGTTGTGGTTGTACCAATTATTGCGGAACTCTCAAATAATGCCTATATTTTAATTCAAGTGATTAGTTATAGTGAACAAATACTTGCAATCATTAAATTATATCATCAAGTACGCAATTAGTCAGTATTTCAATCTCAAAACAGCATTTAAATCTTTACTTTTGCATGACAAAGTATCACACCGTAAGAACTGGTGCACCCATAACCTATCTCACGATGTTGGTATTATTGTGGATTCCCATTTGTTGACACCTTTATAAAAATTAATTTTAGTAGTTTTTAGACCAGACTTTGATTAACAAAAAAAAATTACAGTGATTAGACAAACTGATTTTCTACCGTAGTCCTTTAAAGATAACCTTTAAAAAAAAACCACAACAATACCCACTTTTACCCCTACGGAATCAGATAAAGAATAAAAAAAGATTTGCATGTTGGAATCACATTTTAAAGATTTTTCATTAGTTTTCTGTTACTCCTAGTCGTCATACCTATGTGATCAAAAATCTTTCATAACGAAAAACTTTTTCTACGGAATCTTATTTAGTTTTTACACAAAAAAACTCTGTTTTTCCCACTGTGTGTCGCGTGGAGTCAGCTTCTCTCCTCTCATAGTTGTTTAAGCTACTTCCCGTGAAGGAAAAGTTGGCGAATTGTTGCGTCCTGGTTATTACAAAGGTATGGTGGAATTGCATCCTGGCCATTAGAAAGGTATAGCAGAACTGTGTACCAGTAATTAACCCTCAAGTAATAAGTCATTCTTGTTACAACAAAATTTTCCTCTTTATTTTTAACGGTTTTCAATATAAAAATGTTTTCGTCAAACTTTATCCGGGCTTCAGGCTGGCAGAAAATTTATCGTAATAAATACTGGCATGTTTCAGAAAATTTTACATCAGTTTGATTAAGATATATTTAATCACTTTAACCTGCACTGTTTTAATTGCTTCAACATATAAAACCAAGATAGGTTTTACAGTATAGAAGTTGCTATTGAATATGGAGTTGTTTATAGTTCTGCTTATAAAACAGTTATATCTAGGCCAAACTGAGGGGTAAGTAGGCGCGTCATTTTCAATGTATCTTTTTATAATTTAATCCAAGAAATCCCTAACTTTGATACTATCATAGCTGTACGGTGCTGTCCAGACAATAATTTCATTTTTCGACTTGAGTTTTAGATATATCTTCGACAAGATTTTACTGTACATACAGTTAAAAATTTTGTGTAATTTGCTATTTTACACAAATTATTTGTCAAAAATTACGTATAATTCTGATTCTATTGGTCACTAAATAGTTGTACTAAATACACAAAATTTGTGTACAAGAAATCTTAAGAACCAGCCCATTCTTAACCAATAACCCAATAACCCAATAACACAAAATTTGTGTATTATTACAAATGATTTGTGTAAAGTACAATTTACACAATACGTGTTTAGCCAGTTCAATTTTAAACATAATTGTTTGTTTATAATTCAACAGATTTTGAACAATGGCACTTCCACCGTTGAATTATACAATTCAAACTTTTACGAAATTTGAATGTGTGATTTTCCAGCCGCATCAGGGCCTTATTTTTTTACTTTCTCAAAACTTTATTGCTTAAGATTTAAGGTACCTGAAACGCTTTATAATTCTCCTAATTCCAAAGGGTTTGCTTTGCTACCCAAGGGGACACTGACTTGTGACTCAAATTTTTATTATAATAAAGCATACCTACATGGATGTGTATCAAACTAAATAAATTTGTTGAGAAATTTTATTGCACTACCAATCTGGAATTCTTATACACTTATGATATGAATTTTGAATACAGCAAAGCAAATGTCTACAAGGATGTATATCGAAGTAAATCAATATTTTTATTAATTTTATCATACTTCCAGTCTAAAGATCTCATTTTTTCAATTGTAAATATGTAGGTAACAGTCTGGAATAGTGTCATCAATACTATATCAACTGGATGCAATTCCACCATACCTTCCGAATAATTGGGACGTAACTCTACCATTGTCATTACTACAAGTAGCGTTTGGGACGCAATCTCACCATAGCCCCTCTTTTTGCTCCTTTGTCGTAAAACTTCTGACCATCTTTAAGTACTAGGGAGATGAACGTAATTTGGTTAGAAAGTTTTCTCAAAGTATAGTCTCAGTCAATAAAACCACCGAATGAAACAGGTAGCTCATCCGTTTTTCCATTTTCCTGAAAAAGTACATGAAAAAGAAAGATCAGATTCAAGCTTGAGTCTAGATAATTGTCCTATAATAATTTATACGTATAATATTCTTAATAGACACCGTGCTTATTGTTTAAATGAAGACAAATTGCTGATGACGTTTATTAGCATGGTCAACCAGGATTCTAATCGAAATCACATCTAAATTCGTATCAAAAATCATAAATAAGAGAAATTCATACATATTCATCCTAGAAATTGTTTAAAAATTTTGAACCTAAAAGCCAACAAATACAGAATAACAAAGCATGCCAAAATTTAGGGATGCCTCAAGCCCGTGAGAGTTATAATACCACCAGGCTCGCTGTTGGACCCATCTGAGGAAGCTGCAGTAGTCGGTGGTAATGTGCTTACGTCACAACGGATCGTTGATGTTATCCTGAGTGCATTTGGCGCGTGTGCGGCATCCCAAGGCTGTATGAACAACATCACCCTTGGGACTGAGCAGTGGGGATACTATGAGACTGTTGCAGGTGGCAGCGGTGCTGTGAGTACTAAAATATATTAATCTTATGATTATGGTTAAAACATAAGTAGATCCAAGTAAAATTGACGTAGACTGCAAAAAGAAAAATGTTTTTTAAATTAGTATTTTTATAAGTGTGATAATTGCTACATCTATGTATGCTGTATTGCATATATAGATATGCCGTTTGGTGGGTCCTTGTTACCACCACATAGCACGTGCCCAGGTTGTAGATAAGGAGTTTGTTGCGTATAGTACTATGATATTAACTTAATAGATTGTAATACAGGCAACCACGAATAGCCAACAAGGGTCAGACGTAGGTGTGATGAACCTACTCTGCAGTTAGGGCATAAGGGCCTTTGTAGTATCTTTGAAAAATGGACACTGCAATTGTTACCAAGGGGACAAACATATCGTATACAATGTTTTTGGTAGCCTGCAAAGCCGGGGAGCAACCCGCTGCCTGCTGGAGGCACTAGAGGTAGGGATACAGGCTGTTCCAGTGGCGGCGGGTCACCAAATAATTGATCTCGGTGCAGGCCGCGATAAATCATGCACACGAAGCTAGGCAGCTAGACGCATGGGAGAACACTCCTAGAATGGGAAATACAAATATCAAAATATGTCTTTTTTCATGATGAAAGCAAATGAATCTCTTTCGGGACATGCTTTTTACGACGTAATTACAGAAACAAGCAGAACCGTGACAAACAAAATTCGAACAAAAGTGTCAGACCATGGTTTGATGATGAATGTACCTCGGTAACAATAATGAGACAAATCAAGAAATATTTAAAAATAGCAAAAGAACGGTAAAAAACATGGTAGAAAATAAAAAACAAGAATTAAAGAATAATAAAATTTTGAATATTATTGGTAACTGAATGAATAAAGATACAGTAGTCATCATCAAAGACGAAGTTGAAAACGATGGAAAGAGTCCAGTGCTGGGTACTTAAACTGGATGAAAATGCTGATGTATACATACGTGTATATTACAAGTATAATACATTTAATGTACTACATTATATGCGTACGAATAAAAATTATTTTTACGTGTAATTTATTGCAATATTCAGTAATATACAGTATAAAACATAAAATTATTTAAAAAAAATTTGTGAATTATACACTGACCCTAACGCAGCGGTTACAACGCGTAAACGTGAAGGAACTTTTGAACGAGACGCTGGCAGCAGTCTTCAAACATAATTCAATTAAGAAATGTGTTTGTTTGCAAGTAGTATATGATTTTTAACCTAAATTTAAGTTTTTTGTTTAATGTATGCAAACACTTTTACTGTTCAATGGCAGATATTAAGAATTTTCAAGTATACTTCAAGATATGAATATAATAGGTCAATATAAATGTACAGCAATATAAACCATTCCATGTTTTTTGAAAAAAAGTAGGACTCGATAAATTGCTTAGAAATTTTTTCTTTTTCATGACATTTACCCTTTATTATTATACAAGGTAAGTGCCCCTATAACTGAACAGTACCTATAACTGAACACTCGTCACATATTAGCCGATTACATTTTAAATAACGATTGCACACTAAATTTGTCGTATTAGGTACTTTCTTAAGATTTTTACCTACGAGTAGAAAAAGTTCTGCATACAAAAAATATTAGTTCATACAAATAATTGTACTTGGAATATCCTTGCTTGATGCTCGACCGATTAGCATTGGTTTGCTTAAGCCGTCTGCTAAGAAAGACTCATATCTTCTTAAGGCTGTTATAAACATTCTACAATATTTTTATGCAACAAAAAGAACTAGCAATAACTTAATACGTTATAAAATTATTGAAGAAAATTTATTTTTGATTATTAACTTTTTCATCAATATTGTAGGTGTTTATTTATAGGTACACATTTTATGAGAGTGCACCTATAGTTGAACACCTGCGTTGTACACCGCACTCTTAACCTATAACTCCAAAACTTTTAACAAAGGTATGTATTTTTATAAATACTTGGACACTATTATTCTAGTCGTTTGCGCACATCAATTTTATTAGTATACATGTACTCATTAAAAGATCACATTTCGTGTCAGAACTTTTTTTAAACAGATTAAACAAATAATTTTCGAATAATTTGGAGATAAAGTCGACAAATCTTTTTGCGCATGAAGCCTATGTGTTAACTTTTTTTTGGTTTGGTTTTTTTGTTTTTGTGAAATGGGCCTTATACGTATGTTAAATGTATTAATCTAGGATCGACATGACACGATGAACGAAGAATGATTGCGAAATGTGTTGTACACACTACACATCGGCCGGATTATTTTAATCCATTATTGTATAGTACTGTACATTTCAGGCATGCGTATTATACATGTAGTGTACAAGAACCAATACATGTATTATAATTTTTGTATTATACGTATTTTAACAGGCTATTCAATGTACACACAAATACCACAATACAAACGATAATAACAATAGAAGTACATATAACAGAACCAGATATGAACAAACCAACGATTCAGGAACTATGGACGTAAAAAAACTCAAAAATAATGAGGCAGCTACAATAGATGAAATACTGGGTAAGATGATTCAATGCGAGGGGAAACGATTAATTACATGAAGACAGAAACTGTTAAAACAAATAAGGACAGATAAAAGTATATAAGTTTTTATTGCTCTCAACTTTTTACAAGATTCCTTCCAATATATTACATTTTAAACTTTAACCATATGCTGAGGACATTATAGGAGATTACTTATGCGGATTGAAGTGCGATCGTTTGACCAGCGATTAAATGTTTTCTGTCCAACAAATGATCGAGAAAAATTAGGTATAAAATCAGGCCCTTTGCGAATTATTTGTAGATTAGCAAAAGGCCTAGGATTCAATTATTAAATCGAAAATGTACAAAATGATTATATCCCTTGGCATCACAAGAAGTTAGAGAACTCTGTAAAAATATGCAACCAAAACATAGAGGGAGGGTTGGCGCTCGGAGTGAACTGTCTAATCCGGTCGGAATTTAGGAAAGGCTTTAGCAAGGAGATGCTCTGCTACGTTTATTGTCTAATGGAGTTCTAGAATATGTTGTAGGCTCAATTCAGAAAAGCGAAGGTAAGGCGATGTTGAACGGAATAATTTAAGTACAAGGCTACAAGGATGATTTAGATATTGTGGGCGATAACGAGGAACTACTCACACAAAAATACAGAATATCTCACCGAGAGAGTAGAGAAAGGAGAATTATAAATCAGTGAAAAGAGTACCAAACACATAATTAATAGCAGAGAAAATAATAAAAAACCAACAGTGAAAAATAGTAGGGGAGATATTGAAGCGGGTCTTTAAATTTTATGTCAAGTTATAAAAGCTCGTGGATTGCAGAAAGCCGGTCATGTTGTGAGAATGAATAACAATGGAAATGCTTATAGAGTCATAGTAGGACAACCAGGAGAAAAAAGATCGTTAGGTAGACTAAAGTGATGATGGAAAGACAAAATCAGAGAGATAATAAAAGAAATTGTTGAATGGGAGGGTCAAACCGGATAGGGGTAACTCGGTATAGGAAGAAATTTCATGCAGGTGTCCATTTGGCTATACGTGTTCGAATGCCAGATAATAATAATGATGATAATAATAATAATAAAAATAATGATAATAATACTAATGGTAATGATGATAATATTAATTATGATGATGATAAATGTGTAGTCCAACAACACTTGATTTGTACGTATTTATATGATAAATTGTACCCCAACTTACATGAATTGACGATCAGGATTCGGTCACATCTACCATGAAAGTCTGGGAAATTACTATCCATATTAGAACACCTTCCAAACGCAACAGTAACCAAACTTTTCATTTGATATAAAAAATAAAAATAGCTACCAAAGATACTGATATCAGTAGAAGGTTTTCATTATTTTCTCAGATTTTCCATTGTTCGGAAAAAAATCTATCACAAATAAGTTGTCAGGTAATTTATTATATGCAATTCCCGATACTAGCGTTACGTCGTTGGCGCCATAAAAAAAAATTAGTTTGAAATTAAATTATTCCCAATAACATAATATTTTATTATGATCCTTAGTAAATCTTGAAGTATATACATATGCATTAATTAAAAACTTAATAAGAAAAAATACTTTAAATTATTTTAAACAAAAAAATTGTAAAGATACGTTCTCATAAATAAACTTGAAAATATTAAATTCTCTGTTTATGAATTAAATAATTGATAAAAAAAGAAGTCACCAACAATTAAATGTCTTACAACACCGTGCACTAGTATTGACTCCAACTCATTAATTATTCAAACAACACAAGTATTTGACATTGCTTGGTTTTTCATTAAAAGCATGTATTTTTAATTTTTTATATTATTGTTTTCCTATTTTTAAGTTTTGACACTTATGTAGGTGTTTATAAATATTTTATCAGTTCAAGTAAATTCTTAATTAATTTAACAAAACATTTATTCAGAACTGGCAAACAAGAGTTATTATACTGCTAAATAAATATTTATTAAGTGTAAATAAAAATTCACATATCATATCGTCAAAAACATGGAATATTCATTTTAATAAAATAAATATGCGGTTCTTAGTAAAGTATTTATTAAAATCTATAATTTAGTTGTTTGTGTTCGCATGAATTTTTTATTTAAATCAAAAGTTATTTATTCACATCTATATACGTACGTTTATTATAATAAAACCGTAAATATGAATAAAAAATAAAAAAAATTAGCAGCAGTAATTATCATCTCCATTTTATACATTCTTATCACTCACAAGTTTTATCACTAAACTCACTATTTATTTGATTAAAGTAATGCGTTGGTTTTTACACAAAAATGTATTTAAATTTGATGTGATTATATTAAAGATTTTCTCTCATTATTAATATTAGTATTTAATGTATATTTACCTTAGAAGTTACAACACGCGAGCTATAACGTTAGTTTGGCCAAAGTTACAGTTCAAGATATCCATTTTTTTTATAACTTTACAATCAGCTAAAATACTTTTAAACAAATATTTATTTGAAAAAAAAAAGTTTAATATTATTTTGTCGAAGAAAATAAATTTATATTTTGACTAACTAAATATTCGGATCTTCTCAGCATATGTACTTATTCGATCGAATAAAATAAATTCTTTGTTTGTATTCTTAGGAATAATGTGTTCAAATCAATCAAACATTCATTTGGAATTATACAAACAAATATTACATCAGGTCAAATATACCTTTAGTTGAATGAAAAAATTTGCACTTAGGATAACAAAAATCAGCTGGAATACTTACAAAAATATATTTATTTAAAACAAGCAATATGTTCAATACTATTTGAAAAAAAAAATTTCGTAAAATCTAATAAATTAATTTATTTGAATTTAACTTTGTGACGAGGCTAAATCTGCCTCCCGAGGTGACACCAGGGCGTCACGTGGAAGGCGGTCCCGAGTGCCTCACCAACAAGAATTACCTAAAAAAAACTATTATCCGACCTGAAACGCGAAAATTTACGGGCTCGAGTACCACGTAAAGGCTCGGCGCACAGTGGGAGATTCCGCTCTTTTTTGTTCAAAATCGCATATCTCGAGATAGAAGAACGCAATTGACTTGATTCTTTTTTTATTTTACAGATACGATGATAAGACTTGCAGGAAAAATACAGCCGAGGACCTACTATTGTTATAAACAATAATAATTTTGCATAAACTGTAAAAAAATTTCTCAAAAACGCAGAAATACCTTATAAATAAAAAAGTATACAAAAAATCATCTTAAAAATTAGTACGCATCAGTTTTTGTGGTCGCTGATCACGAATAATGGGTTATTTTTTAGAAATTAAAAATGGCGGATCCAAAATGGCGGACATAAATTTTTTTTTACTTTTACTATTCCATAAAAAGTGCTCTATAGAGGTTTTTGTGGTCTCTGATCACGAATAAGGGGATATTTTTTAGAAATTGAAAATAGCGGATCCAAAATAGCGGACAAGAAATTTTTTTTATTTTTACTATTCGATAAAAAGTGCTCCACAGGGATTTTTGTGGTCGCTGATCACAAATAAGGGGTTATTTTTTAGAAATTAAAAATGGCGGATCCAAAATGGCGGACAAAAACATTTTTTTTACTTTTACTATTCGAAAAAAGCGCTCTATAGGGGTTTTTGTGGTCGCTGATCACGAATAAGGGGTTATTTTTGGGAAATTTCTAAATGGCGGATCCAAAATGGCAGACGAAATTTTTTTTGGAAATCTGATAGGCACTGTGACCCAGAGAATAGGTGAAAAAGAGATCTTGACTATATCATAAAGCACATGGAGAAAAGTAATTTATTGTAAATTAATTTAAAAAGGGTTTATGTACAAGAAATACCAGTGAAAATGTAAGTACGATTTTCTATAAATATTTTAGTCTGTCTCATTTCCTGAAAACCTTGTTTCATCTGTATCTGCTTTATTATCAGCAGCAACTTCATTTTCCAGAATCATTTCACTAAAATATAATATTATTTTTTGTCATAGCTCATAAATTTAGATATATATTTTTAATGACCTTACCTGTTGAATGCACATTTTTTAACATCCTGTGTCAGGCCAACATGTTTAGTTTTCTTGACCCTATCGTCAATGTGGAACAATGATATTAAAGGATCAGTTGAACAGATGGCTCGATTAAAAACATCACTTATTTTCGCTATCCGAGATGTTTGTCGAGCATGAGATGTCATGTTTCTTCGGTATAATCGATGCCAAGACTCGTTGGCATCCTCGGAGTAGAAGAGCATAGGTAGTGGAAACTGCCACGCTATAGCACAACCATGCTTCAAGAGCTTATGTAGCGTCGGACTCATTCTTGCCCATGGGTATTTTGTGTAGTATAATTTATAGGTTTAAAGTGAAAATTTTTCCAATAAACCTAAATACATACATGGCGGAAACGTTGTACAGAAAAAAACAAAATTTATTGACAGAAAAGCTATTAGAATCGCTGTATCTACTATTGATTTATATTGCTGTCATTAGAATCAAGTACTGTTGTTAAACCTAAATTAAGTTCTTTACAGAATTTAAATGCTGATTATATTAAGACGATGTTTTTTACGAGTTGCGGTGAAACTCCTATGCATTCTGCAAATAACTCTGGTCTTTGAAAACATCGTCTCGCTATGTTACCGGTGTTAGAGGTACCGCGCCCCTGTACAATCTGATTTATTCGAACGTGAAAATGTTCAAAAATTTTATCTTTTATAAGCTTTTCTTCTTTTTGCAGTTCTTCTGTAAAATTTTATCAAAGTTCATTCATATGAAGATTACAATAGACAGTTTTGCACACCCATCCTGATGATGTATCACGATACAAACGAAGAATATTGACATCGATAATATAAACATCATGTCAACAATGCATTATACTAGCATACTATCTTGATATTACACTATCAAAGCATATTATATTAATAATGTATTACAGAAAAGCTTGTAAACATTTTTAGTATTTTGATGTAGCTTTTCATCCAGGAGGTTAAGTCAAAGATATCTTTGAACACTGTTTTCTGCTATGGCAAACTTTTTGTATCTATTTTCTTCTTTTTAAAAGTAGAATTCATCCATTTTACTATTTTGCGCCCGGTAATTTCTACTTTCGAGCGTTCATTTTCCTACTTTCGGTAAAGAGTGTACTTCACTGAGACACAGACTTCCCGTTAAATATTTGATATCAATATTAGTTTTACGTAGATTGTACTGAGATTTTACTTAGATCTTACGTGGATTGTAAATTGATATATATATTCATTTTTGAGCCAAAAATGTAAGTGAAATTTACTCAAGATCCGATTGGATTCCGTGTAAAATAAATCTTGAATGCATGTGGCGAATTTATACAGAGTTCAGGATCAAGCAAAAATCAGTCAAAATCAACGTTGAATTCAGATGCAATTCACCTGGATTTCATGTTAAGAACATAATGATATTTTCAGATTAAAGAAATATTAAGCCATCAATAAGAAAATCATTATAAAAAACTTCTTATTCATTATCATCTTTAAAATACATGACTGAATAAAAAAGTAATGGTTTGATGGTTCATGTTTGTAAGAAATTAGATTGACAATGTTGCTGT
>JAPYYV010005205.1:0-15681 GCA_030522625.1 Copidosoma aretas | reverse complement strand
ATGTAGTGTAATTTTTCCATAACAATTTATCATTGCATCTTTAATTACTGACGAGTTGAACACAACTGGATTTCACACTCGCTCGTTCCCCTGGAAAAAACGACCGAACCTCCTTAAGGTATTAACATCAAAAACTTAGTTTTTGAGGTAAATATAATTTGCTTAGCAATGTGGCAACACCACAAAATCAAATGAATTCTTTAAGAGCACTTTACGAACACTTTCGTTACTATCCTTTAAGATGTATTAATAAGAATGTGAAAAAAAAAGAATTGAATAAATATCAACGATAGGTAATTATTATTCTTCATCAGATGATACAAATAATAACACATAATTTTTATGCAAATTAAAGTGAATTAAATATAATTGATCCATGTATAAGATAAGGTTAACGGTAGTAACCATATCCAGTGTAGCTCAGTGTTGACATGAATGCTTTTCACTCGGAGGCTCTTGGTTCGAATCTCTTTTACAACATTAAAAAATAAAAAAATTTAGAATTTTTATTTAATTTAACTAATACTTAAAGAATTCTTTAAAAACTTAATTATTAAGACATAACCTAATGCGATTATGAATACCTTATAAATTCTGATTTCACTTAAACTTAAATGTTCTCATGAATTCATTACACTAACCTGAGTACTATATGAATTCATTTGGAACTGTTTTTGCCGTCTGGGACAGTTAAGCAATAATAAAAACACTAATTTCAGCGTAATTTCATCATACCATTATTTTTATATTCGGGTACATATTGCGCAACGATTGTTACGTGAGAAATTCGTTGGAAACCTTCCGTAGTTTTTACGAGACTTAATTGAACAAGGGTTATTCCGAGAGCATTTTGTTAATTATAAGAACTTGACTCATAATTTTATAACCGGGCAATTTATAGCACTAAGATACCTTAATAAATGCCAATTTTGTTATGGATTATAATTGCACAATCAAACTAAACAAGAGTTGTGTTTAGTATCATTAAATGTAAAATGACATACTTATACTCACAATTTTATCAAGAATATATACAAAAGCCCTGAGAAATAGTAGAGTATGTAGTATACTATTTTATGCAAAAATATCTTGTTCAATAAATTTTAAAAAAAGCAAGTACCACTTTAGGGACATCTCGTTAAGGTAGATTCTGTTGTGAACAATATTTCATATAAATAAAGCTAGGGTCAAGTAAGAGTCCTGTCACCTGCTTCAAAGCTAGTTTGAAATAAATGGTAGATTTATTTAGAAATTTCATCAAAAGGCGTCCCTTTCTGCACACAACTTTTGAAACAAAACTTTGAGACGTTTTTTTGAAAACTTATTGGAACGTTTTATAAACGTTCTAAAAACGTTGAAAGTTTCTGCTGCTTGTTGTTATTAAAAATCACGGCAGAACTGCTTGTGCATGAGTTTTCTCGTAAATGGTGTGGCCTAAGATAGTTTATGACAGCTAATAAGATTTTTTAAATAAAAAAACATTTTTCAAGATATCTAAGGATTGAGATAAACAAGCATAGGGGCTGGAGCCTCTACATTGGTGCTATCATCCGGATAGTAACATCAAAATGACTTACTATTCACACGATAACGAATCTACAAGAGATTCTGGCGTGATTTTTAATAACAACAAGCAGCGGAAATTTAAACATTTATAAAACTTTTTATCTACTTCTGCTTGAACTGATGAAAGTTTCTTTTTTCAACATTTTTCAAACGTTTTTTAACCGTTGTGTACGGATAGGAGTTCGTATAAATTAAGAGCTATTCGTTTAAAGGCGATTTCGTTATGGATCATAATTTTTTCGATGAATGAAACAATAGTCAAGCCACAGTGCCGTATTATAAGATTAATGAAAATTTATGTGTGTAAATTTGCCTTTTCAAAGGTTTCAAATGTACCATGCAGTTATCTAGTTATAAATGTTTCTGTAACGTTTTAATTTATAGATAAACTAAATAAGTCAATTCTGAGTGTAAACTCATAAATTTTATAGGGCTTGCATTTCAAAGAATCATATCAATAATAAACTAAACATGAGGCAACAACTTAGCAGGTTCAGTTCGTTGACAGGACTTGTGAGAGTTCTCCTTTGCATGGAGGTACAAGTGTAGTATATGTCAGCAGAGTATATTACCATACCTGGTTGCTTAGATATTTTAGCTGAGTTGTGCGCAATATTGCCTTAAGGTTACCTAAGTTCCCTGTATTTCCTGTTTATAATATCTCTATTATTTCCTGTTGTTTTAATACTTCAACTTTGTCAGAGTATAGTTTCTCTTGTTCTAGTATAGTAAACTATGCATGTTTACTTTACGAAACACCAGTGCAATCTATTGCCAAGTAATTTTTAGAAATCTTACTGTCATAAGAAACAAATTTGCGTAATTGTTGTATTTATATCCTTATCCAGCAGAAAATTATGGTTACATGATGTGATCTGCCCAATCAAGCTATCCATTAAAATAGCATGAATTATTTAATTTGGATTCATTGTGCAGTGAAATAAATTTTTCTTACATAAATATAGTTTATATAATTACTATTCTATGTAATGATGTACCATAACTATCAAAAAAACGCTATTTATCTGCAATATGGATGATTTTTTTTCTTGATAGAAATACAATAAACTCTACTACTGTGGTCTTACTGTATAAACGAGTTCTGACATGAAGCAATTATTATTTTATCATGGAAACAGAACTTAGCTCGCCAAATATCAGTAGCAAAAATGATTTAAACTATTCCAATTATTCTAGTATGGTACATAGTAAAAAAATTGTAAAGCACGCACTACGACAACAAGTAAGAAGAAGAAGAAAAAATACCACGATAGCTGCAGGAAATCATCGTTCTTCATCGAAACCTGTTCATGCACTACGGGTACCAATAAGTGATCTTTCATTAACTATATTTAATGATCAACAAAATACTATTGGTAATAACATTGAATTGATATTCATACAGAACTGTTATTTTTCTGACATTTATGTACTTATCCATTTATTTATCTACACACGTACTAACCCAAGTACAAATAAACTTATGCATTTAAATATCAATAAAAACATTGAAAATAGGTATTAAATAAGAACTAATAATAACTAATGATGTCCAGACATAAGACTTCAATGATATTTATAATTAAAACGTTAGGAGTCTTTTAATTTTACAATTTTTTTTGACAGCTTGAAATAATGTATTAAAAGTTTTTGCTGTTACCAATCAGTATAAGTTATAAGCAAATTGAAAAGTCATGAAAATTTGCAACTTTTCATAGAAATATAAATATAATTTAGAACACACAAAGATTACATGTTCCAGATAGTTATAATTTATAAAACTTATCATCAGTCTTTTTTTTCCATCTCTGGAATGATATTCACGATGTAAATTTAAAAAAAAAAGAAATAATTGATAATACCAGTGAGTAAATTTTATAACAATTTCTGAATATTTACTTAATGTATTCTTATTATCAGTTATCATCACTTATTTGGACGTAGTTCACAAAGAGATTTTTGCTTGGGAAGAATAACTCTAAAATTGTGGCAGATTTATATAGTGTGGGTTATAAAAGTAGCTGCATACTTCTACAATAATTTGATATTACAACGTACACAAACATTATTACTTCAAATGATTTATATTTGGAAAAATATTAGTTTTAGGTAATTTAAAGCTTCTAAATGACATCATAAAATATAACGAAACATACACATTGGACCAATATCAATAATTTAATATTGGTACTTTTGTGAATAGTAATTATGAATTCATACGGGTATGCAGTAGAGTTGCTTATATTTTTTGAAGTAAATACAGTAGTTTTTATAATAAGCTATGAAAATGTAGTACATGTGAAAAAAATTTCGTGTGTTATAGATAGTGACAAAAAGAGATTTATGTTTAGTCAATTGTTTTCATAAAAACTATGTTTCTTGCACTTCTTGCATCTTTGAACGATTTTCTATCCAGAATAAGTGACATACGATTCATCAAATTATACTTCGAAATTAATGCAGATAATAAACTTATTTTTATTAATGCGATAACTGCTTTGTCTTCCACTCTCTTATCGCTATTTCAAGTACAAAATTAGTAATATGCCTTTTACAAATGCTAAGCTAAATACAGCGCAGGGAGAAAATGATCCTACACAAGTTTGAATTGACAAGTTATTCATAGTATTTTTAAAAATATGCTGCCATTTCTGATATGGGGATCTGTTGGCAAAGGGACTTGAATTTTTTATTTTGTTAATATTTTCTTAGATATTGTTATTTTAGAGTAAAGCTCGTCTATATAAAGACCCACAATTTCTCGTAAATTTGAAACTTTAAATATTTCTTGACAGTCATCAAAAGAAATGTAAGGTTTTGATATGATTCTTAGATTTTGCATGACCAGTTACCTTTATCAAAAGTTGGCAATTTGTTAAGATATTTTGGTTACATTTATTAACTAACACTATAAAATTATTTTTGTAGACAATTAATTATCAAAGGTTTTCAAGATTTATTCGGTTGAATAACTCAAATACAGTCTTTTATGCAACATCCTAAAGCTTATTTTGAAGTTGGCATTACATTAAACATATCTAAGACTATGATACTACTTTTTAGCCATCGTATAATGACTGGCTAGATCGCTTGGTTCGTGATATTTGATGGAAACAGAATGTCAAGTCAATTTAGTGTTTTCTTCAAGCATATACTATTTATTGGAGTAATAATGTACATGGTTGGGAGTGTATTGTAGAGGTTTAAGTTTAGGTACTACCTTTTCGGAGTTGGACTTACATAGGCGTGTTATGGAGGGGAGTTAATCAATGATTTAAAAATTCTCTCTCTCTCCAAAATGTGTAACAGAAATGGATTTTAAATTTTTTAACAAAAAAAAAAAAAAAAATACTTTTTCCATAAGATTTGAACTCACGACCTCTTGCATACGAGCCGAGCCCTGTATCCACTTGGCGACAAGCTGTTCTTTTAAGGCGATACTTTCACTGCCTCTTATATTGTTTCCTGACTTATTTTTAATTAAAATCTTTTTTCACTGTTTGTCAATTATTGTATCTCCAAATATTTGATTTATTCTATAAATCATTACATTATTCAGTTAATTTAATAATTTTTTTTCAAACTTTATAAGAAAAGTTTGTCAATATTTTACCGTACGTCCAGGCATGAAAAGAAAAAGAGAGAGCCATATCGTTTTATTTCATTATTGGCTTATTCATACAAGGTTCTATGGATAAATTATTTGGTATTTTTTGTGTCTCCTTCTTTCAAAATTATTTTATCCGTTAGTAAGGTGATTTTTTAAATTATACTCCTCTTTGTGCGTTATTGGTGCGTTATGCACGATATTAGATCAAAAATTTCAAGATTTTTACCCTTAATTAACATGTAATGGAAGTAAACGTTACAACCCCCTCGACATAAGAATTGAATGAACGGGTATGATGAGTAGCATACAATGAGTTATTTGCCATATGAAATGGCGGCCGACAGAAAATGGCGGATCGTCATTTGTTTTGCAACACTTTTAACATGGATATTAAATGAAAGAGCATAAAGGGTAGTTCACAATACGAAATAAAATATCATCCAAAATGTGAAAAATATTTGACACAAATAATACATTTAAAAATTGCGGATCTAAAATTGTGTGAAACTTAGATTTTTTGCTGATTCCTATATTATGTTCGTTTTTACTTTTCTCATGATAATAAGGATGAAAAGAATATATTTTGAAACCTGTTTTTCCTTTCTATTAAGGTTTAGATATTGTTATTAATTATGTTATTATTAGCTGTGAGGAGAGTGGAGTCAGTGCAGTCTAAAAAGGTTACATTTTTGATATCTGTACTATACTAATATTGTACTTTCTGAACCGTCTGAAAAGAAGTTCAAGTTAAAATTATTCATTAAATAACTACCTTATTCATCGAAACAAAAGTATTTACGCACATTGATGACCCTTTTATTGAGTAATACTTTAACGAAAATTATTTGTATTGTTTAGAACGTCCTATCTATATGTAACTATTTTTGACGTCAATTGGCCCAAACAATTGGATTCTGATATTTATCGCAACAACCGTTTATTTTGTAAAACCAAGTTTAGATAAATTATTCAAGAAATTTGAAAAATAACCACATAGTAATATTCAGCGTACCCAAAACCTATCTAAGAATGATTTTCGTGCATGCATTTTTATATTCTTTTTGTCGACTTTAATAGCTGTAGTGAAATTACAAAATTATTTATCAAATAATTTGCTCATCATAATCACAAAACTTAAATCTAGTACATAAAATGACTATTCCAGGATAATTTTTTCGAGTAGAATTTTAGACTAACTTTATTTTACAAGAAGAGTTAATAATTTATCAATTTATTCAATCGAATAGTTAGCACAAATTATTTTGCAAAACTAATGGTAAATTAAAATCCAGCATCATCCCAAACCATTTCAACCGTAGCTGGATTATATAAATCATGGATAATAATAGTATGATACGAATAATTTGAAAAAATTGAAAAAAAAATTATTTTATAAGTTAATTGTATATTTATTGAACTACACAACAGAAAAAAGTCTTATTTCTTTCAATACAACATACATTCAGCTCTAAATAATAGCTGAGGGCGCTGAGATAGGTCTTTTAACCTTTAACTTATAGTATTGTACCAGAAACATTATTTAGTTTTCTGTACTTTACCTGCAATGCCCTTTTGTTTGATGTCAAAGTTATTATGGTATAAATGAATAAAGATAACCCACCATTTTATGTACGCCAACATACTTCATATTTGACATTGCTATACAGAATATCGTAATCTACCCATACGCTCTTTCATTTGATACCTATGTCGAGAGGGTTGCGAGACAAAAGATAGTCCGCCATTTTTTTCCGGCCGCCATTTTATATGGCGAATAAGCCTACATAACTCATTATATGCTACTCATCATACCCGTTCATTCGATTCCTATGTCGAGGGGGTGGTAACGGAAAAGGTAACTCACCATTTTGTTATAACCACCATATTGAATTTACCATGATATTAAGAATACTATATTGTATTGTCTTCAGAGCCAAGGCTGTGGGCGAAATTTCAGCCTGGTTAAATGTCCGAAAAAGATATCTTTCTTATCCTTATTAACAGAAAGTTAGTTAGAATAAACATTATAAAAAAATAGAAAAAATCATGTTTGCCGCTATTTTGGATCCACCATTTTTAGATATAGAATTTTAGCGTAATGTTCATTGCTAGTAATGTCAGAAACATACAAAAAAATTATAATTTTAACTTTATCATGATTTTTTTTACTTAATGACAATGTACCTGGACAATGTATGAAAAAACCACGTTTTTTAAGAAATTTTGATCCGCCATTTTAGAACCAAAGAAAAGTAATTGTTAAAACTTTTGAAATAAAGGTACACATGATGAAGATAATCTGTTCAAAGTTTAGTAAATCGATCTGCATTAGTTTCGAAGCATAAGTTTATATAGCGCATGTCACTTATTGTGGAAAAAAAATTGTTGAAAGGTGAACAAAATGCAAGAAACATACTTTTTATAAAAAAAAGTTAGGAATAAACATATTTTTTCCTATTGTTTCTCTACTTTCATCTCAGATGAATCAAACTAAATTATTTTCAATAAAATTTAAATTTTCGAAGCTAAAAAATTATGTATCCTTGAATATGGTCGTTTAAATATATGTGAATTGGCACTGTGATTGGAAGTAACAATGACACCAGTTCTCTGCTCGATTGTCTAAGAATGATTATTGAATGAGCATTGTTCTTACTAAATTAAAAATTTGAAAGACTCTGATGATTCTACTAAAAATTATAATAATTGCTTCAGTTCACAGTAATCCCTGGAATACCGTTGCTGTCACAAAAACTCTTGTTACAATAAAAAAGGCATTTATTCTAGTCTACAGTTTCTGGAATACGTAGCTCTCTGGTAGCTCAATTGGTGGAGCCGCTTTTCTATGTGCAGTAGGTTGCCTGTGTAAATCACACTCAGGGATGATTTTTTGTTTCTTGATTTTCGTATTCTACAAATCTTATTAGAGTTTTTTTAATAAGATTTCAATTTTTCAAGCTGACATACTATTTATTATTAAATGTGTCTGATCGTTAGATTTTTTTTACAATTGCATAAATATGTGTCTGCTCAAATTTTTCAGTTTGCGTTCGGAAATTTATGTACAGCTGATTTTTTTTTTAGATACAACTTTTAGCTAAAGTTTCTCGAGATTTTGTACGGTTCTGGATACAAACAAAGTTACGGTTGGATTCAGTGAATTAAAATCAACCAAATTGAACGTATTACATTTTACTGATTTTTGCACTAGAGCTTCCTTAACTATAATATTCTTAGCGTGCGTACGGCGAGTATTGACCTTTTTGATATTTACATTTTTTACTTCATGATCATTAAACCAGATGATGGAAATTTATTTAGAAACTACCTTGTTCTTTATTACATATAGGTTTCGATGTTCATTTACCATATAAGCGAATCCCAGAAATTTTTGAATTTAAGATGCATAACTCAAGAATCTTTAAATTGTATAGCACGCTGATAAAATTTGAAATAAAGTTTTATCATCAAGTCTAGAAATAAACAATATTATGTTGATGGTTCATTATCCAATGCTCCAAAACTTATACGCAATCTTTCAACCGAACGTGAAGAGGATTTTTTTCAAAACAAGCTTTTTCTTTTGATTTGGCTCATTCTTAGAAGAAAAGATTGTAATGATGAATTTCGTTAAATTGTATTTCAAAATAGTTATATATTTCTTATGTATTGAAATCAAGAATTTGTTATCAAATTTAAATGGATTTAACTATAGATTTACTTATTTTAGGATTCAATAAAGTGTTTTATTACAAACTGGTGTATAATAATCATATCTACGAGTTTAAAAGGATTTAACAGTTTCTAAATATGAAGTTTCTAAATTTTACCCTTTTAGTGTCCCACAAAACATTAAGATTACTGACGTTGTATAGATAGTGAATAGATGCTTAATATCCATCAGCTATGTGTCTTATAGCTAGCAGCTGTTGAATTGATATCAGCCGTCGAAGTGACATCAACGCGATGGGACTTTGGCATCAATTCTTCATCTGTATGGTCAGCTGCTCCATGTTCTGTGGCATTATTGACGGTTCAATACATTTGTTATATAATAAAGCACAGAAATACCCTAAATATGTGTGGTAAATTTGTCTTAAATGCATATTTTTTGGATATGAACCGTACTTACCATAAACAGTTAAGGCTATCTTAACCTTGTACTATTCGTTTTAAGGACGTTATTCTGTTTATGTAAATAATAACAAAACTTGTTAAACCTTTGATACATAATGTATTAAAGTGTTCTGAACATACACGAGTTTCTTGTGCATAGCTTATTATATTAAGAAATACCCGCTTAAATAAATAAATAAATAGGTAGCTAGTTTTGAGACGGATTTGGAGTTATGCTCAGAGGGGCGAGGAACAGGGAGTCTCTTCGGTCCGCGCAGCTAAGCCCCCTTTACCGCGCAACTCCTCTTGCAGCCTACAAACTCAGTATCTACAACCTTAAGAGAATGATATTTTTTTTAATGGCCTGGCAAGAATTAATTTTTTTTACTAGTATCTTCCTTTTGTATCAAGTATCTGTACGAACTTTATTCTTGTTCAAACATATAAACATTATACTGCAATTCTAACCAAAAAGCAACTGAATCTCGTCCTTCCATAAGAGCCAGTGTTAATTTGCCTATTTTCAAAATTTTTTTTTCTCAAAAATTTTCCGAACGAAAAATCTCAAAAAGTTCATACGCACTTCTGATCTGTTGTAATACAACATATCTTTCTTTAACGAAAACTCTTGATTTACAACTTTTCTCTCGAACCTCTTCGAATAAAACACTTTTGTATTAACTTCTATTCCTAGACGACGTTTCAACTGCACGTGGGCAGTCCTTTTCAAGTCACTAAAATACTAAAAAAAAAAAAAAAAAACTTATAATAGGAAGATATTGATAATACAGCTATGATACGCAATTACATTAATAATAAATAAAACTAAAATTCAATTGCACAAACCTGCTATGAGATACAAAGCATAGTCAAACGATAGTGGTTGACATCTTTTTCCGCTCGTATTAATGAATTAAATGTAGGTATGTCTAGGTTCCTAGAACGCAGAGTAATATGTAAATACGCAGGTACGTATAATTGGAAAATTACAATAGGCGGCCGTACGTTTTCCATAATCTGATAATATAGAGCGAATTTTCGAATTTAATGGATTTTATTGGATTTTAAGTATTGGATGAAATTTTATTTTTATTTTTTAACTTTCAAACTATGTGCAATGAAATATTTAAAACAATACTTAAATTATGTGTATTTGGAAGTGGATTAACAAAATTAAATTTAGTAATATAAACCATTTCTGACACTAATCTTTTTATGGTGTGATGATTCTTGATCCAACACTCGTACCGAATCGCAATTAAAGGTGTGGCGGCTATTGTAAGTGTGAATATAACCAGCTGTATGCTCATCTATGTGTACGGAATACCATACATATTCTTTGATTAGAATGAAAAGTGTTTTTTTAGTTTGACCCATACAGCATTTACCACAGTTTTTGAACTTTAATGAGTGTGCGGAAAACAATCTTTCAAGGTTATCAATTTTATTTTTACCTTAGTTGTTTGATACTTTTAACTTATTAATGGGTTGAAACTAACTTTATCCACAATTTTATTAAAAAATTTCTTAAATACTTAGCGACAATCTTTTATACAGGCTAATACTCTGAAGGCCTTGGATGTTAAATGACCCATCACCAATCTTTCTAAGTTAGTAGATTAGTACTTAATATTTTTTGGCCGCGCTATCGTTTTTTTAGTTTTAAATTGCAATAAATAATTATTTGCCTGCGGAATTACTGAACCCTCTTTAAATTCTCTACATAAAAAGATCAATCAGCGAGTTTTAGAGCTTGATCCATTAAAAAAAAACTACGCTAATTTCTTGTGATGTAGGGTAATGAGAAAGAAAATTTGAATATGTATGTGAATAAGTATTTTTCTAGTACCAATAAGTAGTAATGTTACCTGAAATATCTCAATGTAAGGTTGAATCTAGAAAATTTATTGAATTAGAAGTTGGTTTATCTATTGTAAATTTATTGTGTTTATCAAAAAAATTTAAATTGTTCAAAATAGAATCAGCCTTATTAGACAGTATAGAAGCTATTTATTTACTAACATAAATTTTAAAATATTTAACAGAAGACGAATAATCAGCAAATAAATTTGTATTCAAATCGTGCATCACGATATCAGCTAATATTTGGCTACACAAAGAGCCGATTGCTGATCCGGACGTTTGTTTAGTAAACTGATTAATAAAAACAAAGTAATTGCTGTTCAAAATAGATTCAATAATATTTTAAAATGAAAAGGCATAAAATCATCTTTAATGTCAATGTGTGCCTTTTTTTACCATCACTTTATAATTATGTGAAAATGTATATGACTAAATAAGGCCACTACATCAAAGCTGACTAAGAAATCGCCGCCTGGGAATTTAAGTTTAGTAATGTCTTTAACAAATTAAGAACTATTTTTAATGTTCCGATCCGAATGTGGTGAATTATTTTCTCATGATTGTGTAACCCATTTAAAGATAAGATAGGTTTGGGAACCGTTAGAGGATACGATTAACCTCGTTGAATTGTTAGTTGTGTACCTTGACAAAGCCATAAACTCTAGCTGATTGAGATTACTTTTTACACCGAAAAACTTTTTTTTATTGTTATTAAGTAGAT
Organism: Copidosoma aretas; assembly: GCA_030522625.1. Classification (NCBI taxonomy): domain Eukaryota; kingdom Metazoa; phylum Arthropoda; class Insecta; order Hymenoptera; family Encyrtidae; genus Copidosoma; species Copidosoma aretas. The sequence goes on along the minus strand of JAPYYV010005205.1, from coordinate 3,805 downwards.
TCATATAATTCAATGTGGATATACATCTATCTTTTCTATGTAAGTAGATAAGCTATAGCCTCTCTGGCCCACCTCGTGCTAGCATTAGTGGCCCACCTAGTGTCATTGGACGAAACGTTCTGGCCCACCTCGTGCAAGCATTACTGGCCCACCTCGTGCTATTGGACGACAATTACTGGCCAACCTCATGCTATTGGAAGGGCCACTATTGGACAGTGGTCAATAATTTTTTTTTTGTTACCTGTAGATAAAAAATTGTGTTGGAATTTCTTTTGGCCCTAAAAAGGGCCGACTGTTCAGAAATAGCATGAAAAAACCTATACTTTATCAAGGAGACGCTTCCAAAAGCCTTTTTTCCCCCTCCATGCCACATTTCTCCCTCGGGTATTGATTTCACCTCTCCGTGGAGAAGTCAAATCAATGTCCGAGAGTAGTCGTGGGAGGGAGGAGTAAGTAGTCGAATCTATCAATCATGGTAGAGACGTGAGGTCCACCAGAGGTATAGGTGGAGGTGGTGGGGGCCAAATCACCACACTCACCCCCATCTTGGAGCGTTCGAGAATATTTCTAATCCGGGTTCCACCATCCATCCCCTAATAAAGCAGAAGCAGAGGGAGATAGCATTCTCGACGACTAATTTGACCATAAATGCTTGAATAATGCCAACAGTATCAACATTTATTTAAAAAAAAATTTATTACTAAATTTTACTATATATTCAATGTAAATATGTATGTGACGATGATTATTTGGATTTATAAGGGCCCCAACCATACGCCCTAACCTGTGAGGTACAAGCAGTAATTTTACCCTTCACCATTACATAAGCTTTTCCTAACACCTAAAACTTCTCATCATCGCTAGCATCTTCCCATTCCATGCAGAAGTAGAAGTTTTTCATGCGCTTAACATTATGTAGAGCACACATGGACTTCTAGGCCTCATTGTGATTAGGACAAGTGATGACTTGTCTTGGTAGTTTCAACGGTGGATAGTTTGTCATGTAAGTGACTGAAAATCCAAATCTTTTAAGCCACTTTTGTTTTAGTTCTTCAATTACAAAAATCTTGGACGCATCCTTGAGATTCTCTCGTAGAACATTCCCAATCTCAGTGTACTTGATATCATCTGCATTCCAGGAAAATCCATGAGAGTAAAGTTCAAGATTTAAATGTTCATGCGTATAGTTCTCTGAATACTTGTACCTCATCATGAGTCTTGGGAGGAAGAAAAGCTATTTCTTTGAGAACATAATCATTGCCTAACTTTTTAAAGCATTGCATGTCCACAACATATTCCATTATATTCTCTATTATCTGACAAATCACCTCGAATTTTTTTTTCAACTTTTCATAACCATCACGTTCGGGGCATGGTGATTCGTTCGTTGAAAACTTGTCAGGTAAATTTCTCAACTAATTCTTATTCCTATCATCGTCATCTTGAGTTAAAAGTTTCTGATACTTTACGTCAGTTGTGAATTTTCTTATAGTCGGCTTGTGCGACATATCAAAATTAAAAGATTCTACAATTCTTACAATCTATTTCCTTGGACTTTTTTTCTGTCCACTCTGCATGTCTCTTTTTAAATGTTTTCCACTCTTCTTATGGTCGCTTGTTTTCCTCTTTCTCTTTGCTCTAATTGCTCTGACCTTTCTCCATGATGGCTGAAGATGAATGATGTTGGCAGCACCATGCATCGCCTTACATAAGTTTCTTGACGTCACCACTCATAGGTCTATACTGAACAATGCGATCATGTATAATCATGCAATAGGCTGATGAGTTAAATGATGCGAAAAATTGTTGTAAGATTTAAGTTCCAAGCGCACATCCACTGGAGCATTTTGTAATGACTTATTTTGCTTGGAGCAGTCGATAACGGCTAAAGGTATCCGAGCTATAAAATTATGCGCATTTATGGTTTGTGCACATATACATGTCCTTAGGAAATGTCTCCAACAATAGGCATCCCAAGCTCTCAATATTGATGATGAAACTAAGAAATCAATCTATTTAGATTCTCCATAAATAGTATGTTTTAGACGAAAAATATGAACTTTCTTCGACTTTAAAACTCTCTGTAGCCATTTCGATTTCTCTTCCCCCTTGACATCAATGTATAATATCAATGTCGCTGATGATGAATCGTAGGGCTCTACTTAGACAATTGTAGGGAATTCACCCTAAAGACCAGTTCGAATCGTGATGATTTTTCTTCAGCCACTGGTTTGCATGCTTTATTTTATATGACAATTTTCTCTATGGGTAGGGCGCACAGTGGGGAAAAACTGATTTTTTTTGGAAAAAAATCTGCCTTGACCACAAATCTCGACCGATTTCAAATTTTTTTTTTTTAAATACTCGTTGGACGATTGACTTAAACGTATCACTGCAACTTTTTTGATTATGATGGATCATAACCTCAAAAAAAATGTGGGAAGTTAAAAATTTCACAATCTCTACGTAATAATTTGGAAACAGGTACATGTGGTATAGATATCATATGCAATTGATCGAAAATAGTTCCAATCGCCATTTTTCAACTAAATATTGTATTTATTTTTCAACATAACCTAAAAAAAAAGTTTTAATCCTTCGTTAAAAAAAAATTTACATTTTCCACAAATTACAATCCATTTCAATTTTATTTTTTCTAAATACTCGTTAGGCAATTCTGTCGAACTTATTACTATCATTTTTCCAATTATGATGACACATAACCTCGAAAAAAGTGTGTAAAATAAAAAATTTTACAAAGTCTATCTAAATTTTTTGACAAAAAATGTATATGGTACATTTATCATGAGTTCTTGATAAGAAATAATTTGAATGAGTTTTTTAACTAAATATCGTATTTATTCGTAGACATAACCTCAAAAAGAGCATTTTGATTTTTTTTTTTTTTAAATTGGCATTTACCACTTATTTCACCCGATTAAAAAATGGTTTTTTCTTTTAATACCTGTTAGTCTATTCTCTTAACTGCATTACTGCGACTTTTTTATTATGATCGGACATAACCTCAAAAAAATGGACAAAGTTCAAAAATTACACGATTTTCAAGTACAATTTTGAAAAGCAGGTCTGTGTGATACATTAATTATAAGTATTAACGAGAGGATAGTTAAAGTAGTTATTTACTCACTTAATACAGTTTTCGATTTGTCAATGTCACCTAAAAAAATAATTCACTTTTCATTTCAGAATAAAGTCGGCTTGACCATAAATTTAAATTGATTACAAATCTTATTTTTTCTCAAGTACTTGTAAGATAATTCTTTCGAAAATTTTACCAGAAAATTTTAAATCATGATGAGACATAACCTCTTATTAGGACTATTTTAATTATGATACCAAGTAAAATTGCGTTTGAGTAAAATCGTACAAACATTGAAAGTAATTTTAAAAGGTACTTGAAAAAAAGTACATGTTTATCTTTTTCATTAGTTAAATGAGATTTCTTCATCCTGTTTGGTCACGTTCAAAACTACTTGATAAATGTACCATATTCACCTTTTTTCAAAAAATTTAGATAGAATTTGTAAAAATTTTAATTTTACACACTTTTTTCGAGGTAATGTTTCATCATAATTGGAAAAATGATGGTAATAAGTTCGAGAGAATTGTCTAACAAGTATTTAGAAAAAAGAAAATTGATATGGATTGTAATTTGTGGTAAATGTAAATTTTTTTTAAACGAAGTATTAAAACTTTTTTTTAGGTTATGTTGACGAATAAATACAATATTTAGTTGAAAAATGGCGATTGGAACTATTTTCAATCAATTGCATATGATATCTAT